>VZSE01011883.1:429807-543292 GCA_013398275.1 Promerops cafer
GCCCCGCCGGCCGGCTCGGGCAGGAGACGGGCGCTCGTCCCCGGGGCCTGGGGCAGGTGCCGGGGCTGCTGCGTGCGGCCGCGCCCCGCCCGGGTGTGCTAAGGCCGGTTTGAGACACGGCCTCTACACGAGGCCCCGCACGGTACCCGCCCTCCCCTCTCCACGGACCCCGTTTCCCTCGCTGGAGCAGTGCGTTTAATCTGTGTGTGTCATTAGGGTTTTGCCAAGGGCTCTTGCCACCGATGTCCCTGATGGGGTCTCGCTGACCCCTCCCCGGTTCTGGCGGCCCGCCTTGCCTCCATCCCCACAGTCCCTATCTGCATTTTTTGAAGGAAACGGTTTAGTGCCCTAAGCCGCAGCTGTCAAACAGACTTCAGTCCTAAGCCAGAGTGAGATCTCCTCAGCTCTTGATTCTGAAGCAGCAGAGCTCCACATGGCAGCTCTGCAGGTGCAGCATCCACTGTGCTGTGGAGCCTTACTCTCTCCCATGCCGCGCTGAATCAGTGGGAGGATGCCTTTGCTCCTTTATGTGTATTTGTGCCTAGTATCAGGTTTAAACAAACATCACAAAATGTTTTGCTGTTAAAAAGGATGAGTGAAACAGGATGTGTTCAAATGCCAAGATATTAAGAGGAAGGAGACGTAACTGTTTCTTTCTGGTTTGGTTTTTAAGGAAATGCGACTTTCATGATTATCTGTGGGCCAACTTTGTACTGTGGCTATTTCTTAGCTCACCCAAAACTGGAAAGTGTTAATAACCCTACCTGACAAAAAGGATGAGTTCGTTGGAGTAATTTTCTGAGCTTTGCCTATGATGATGTGAGAAATGCTGTAAATGGCACCACTGCAGGGAAGGTATAGCAAGAGCTTTGTTCAGCAAAGGTTGAAAATAAGGCAGGGGCTCAGTCTTGAGACATGCGCCCATAAGAAACCAGGCTTCTCCAGTTACATGAGAAACAGAACCTATTGTTACGATTTCACTGATTCCTCTCTTCTTCTGGTTTTAACTTTTCGGTTCCACCCTTTGGTATCTGACATGCTTGATGCCTAAGAAAGGAATTTATAAAGTGAGGAATTCCTTTTTTTTAATATTGACTCTACACAGACTAGGATGTAAAGCTGAATCTTGTATCAGATGACTGGCTATGCCAACAGATGTCCATACTGTGCAAATATTTACAAATATGCTTAGCTTATGCATGAGTAGTGAGTTCTGTGCAGTAAGTTAAATTCTTCAGTAAGTGTTTGCAGGATTGGAGCCAGAGCTTGTAACTTTCATGAAGCCAGACAGTTTGTATTACCAATTATGCCAGCACAGCTCTGACAAAATTTATATAGTACTCCAGACCTGTAAGAAAGTTTATTAAGCCTTAGTTGAACTTCAAAGCACATAGTGATTTTTTTAAAAAGTCTGTGGCTGATAAATTCAGAACTCCACAGCTGATGAGACTTGCCAGCCAAATGAAACATTTCATGATTTTAGTTTTGTTTTAGCATTATTTTCAGAAAAGCTTTTTTAAGTTAACGTGTTACCACTTTTCAGAATTTTGCATTTCATAACTGCTCTGTTGAATGCATCTCAGAAATTTTTTATTGACTGTTTAGTGGAATGTGTTGTAGGAAGACCTGATTACTTTCAGGAATGAAGATGGTTGCAGTTGGATTCAGAACTAAAATGTCCTTTGATGGTAAAATTCGATTCATATGACAATCTCTATCTTCATAATACCTGTATGGCATTATGATACATACATACATAAAACCAACTGGTGCAAATAAGTTCAGGGTCTGTTTCTGGATGTGAGTTCAATGCCATTTGTTCCTGAGTCTACTAAAAAAAACTTGTCTGCTTTAGTATTGAAGGTTATGAAATTACTACTAATTTCCTTGTTTCAGTACACATTTTTATGCTGTTATATTGCATGGACAATAAATTGCTGCTCTGACATTCAGAGCATGTGTGATGACCAAGGAGACAAATTTCAGTTTTATTTCTGATTTTGTAGTTTTTGTATTGGTTTCAGTGTTCTGGAAACAGTTCAGAAACAAGAAATCTCTTCTGTCAGGTAGAACTGCGCATGTTCTTTGTTGAAGTCATGATTCTGGCTGGTGGAATGCAGTCAGAGTGGGTTTTTTACCAGTGGTGTGAACTGTTTTTAGAGAGACAGACTGTCACTTTCTGTAGCAAGTGATTAATTCTGTCATATTTCCAGTACTGTAAAAGTTTGGTAATTAGTGGTCCTCTCATGCCTGCACATCACAGGACAGAGCTACAAACCATATGCTCAGCAGTTACTTTGCATGGTTTGTAGAGGTGGGTGAAGGTGGGGAGGGGAAGCAGGGTTGACTGAAGCAGTCTGCCCTCACCAGCCCTGCTGCCACACCAAGACACTCGGGCTGTTTGGCATGGGAGAATTGCACAAAGGGAAGTCCCAGCTGGAAGAGAAAAGGAGAGCCTCAGTCATATCTGAACTGACTGCTAAGCAACTTCTGGGTGAGATTGCAAATTTTACCTTTAGAGGTGATAGCTTTCCCTTGGCCTGGTGAGAGGTCTTGTGATGGTGTTTCTGCTGATACTTGCTTTTTTTTCCCATGAAGACAGGACAATTTGACATGCAAATACAATCATATTTTTGTTTTGTTTTTATAAGTGTAATGGTTCCTTGGTTAGGGATTGAACTACCAAGGGCAGGACAAAGAGGGAAGCCAGAAGTGGTGGGAGAGGAGTTAGGAAGTTCTGCTCAGGCAGGGTGAGAAGAGGATGGTAACCATGTTCATCACTTTGTAAAGGCTGGAAGCCACTGATGTACATTGTACAGCCTTATTGGGGATGTGTGGTGAAAGGTTGAGAAATGGATGTGAGTGGCCAGGAGAGAAAACAGTGAACAAACAGGAAAAGGGTAGATGGAGGGATTGGTTGTTGTGGAGGAAGGTGAAAGGACAGAAAACTTGGTCGTGTTGGTAGCAGTAGAGCTGTGCATGCTGGCCTTGAAATAGAATCAACTCTTCGGGCCGTTTCTGCAGTTGCAGATTAACTGTGCACTGGATATACAGGCACCAGATTTAGCCTGGGGCAGGCTCGGCTCAGAACTAGCAGTTTATTAGTTCAAGTGCTGTGCCATGTTAACACATCTCTCCTGTTTCCAGAACCAGCTCTGCAGTGCAGCTTCTTTCAGACAGTGTCTGAACTAATAAGTCCTGACGGACCAAGCTGGCTCTGTGTAGATCCACTTGGGTGTTTCTGTGCTGTGCTCCATGTTCCAGGGGATTTTATTAGCTTGGCTGGAAATCTGGATCTGAGCTTGCTTTGTGCAGAGTAGTTGACGTCGATGGTTAAGAAGACCTCCCGAATCTGGAGTTCTGGAGGAATCATGGTACAGAGACACCAAAGAGCTAACGAGTCCTGAAGGACCACGCGGGCTTTGTTGGTGGATGGCTGAGTTTCCAGATAGTGCTTTCCTGCATTTCTAGTGGTAGTTCAGTAATCAAGGCTGTTACATTACCCATGTATCCAGACTCTTTACCCCCGAGAATGCAGAAATTCCTGTACTGGCTTTCTGTTGTTGGTCTAGCTACTGAACAGGTAGGAGAGAAAAGTAGTAGCTCCTGGGGATTAAACCTTGGCTGTCTCATGGCTACAAAGTTACTAATGATGTGCTTTAATAGAACATATTCTGTCTGTATTTACTGAGTATCCATGTACTTAAAAAAAAAAAAATCCTGCTACTTTTTAATGTGAATGTAGGAAATTTCTACCTGCCTTTTGAACTGGGCACATGGAACTACCATTTTTTATGTGTTCTCTGAAAATCATAAGAGCTAGAAGTTATTTTCTAGACTGAGAAATACTGCTGAGACCCAGCAGTATTTTAGGGCTGTCTAAATCTGAAGGCAGGGCTTTGGAAAACTCACGAATACTGTGGTAAAATCACTGTGTCTGACATAGATGTGATCTGGGCCCTGTATAACAAATAAACATTCTTACGTAATGGCTTCCAACGGGTCTTACCAAAATCACACTAGCTGCTTAACAGGATTGGTGTGAAGGACAGTCTCTTTTTCAGTATTCCTCAGGAATAGGTGTTATGTCAGAACTGAAACTATTTATATCCTTCCCTGGTTTTAGCAAAGAGGTCAGGAATTGAAGGCAGTTTTCGAAGTGCAATGTTCCACTCTACACCTAAAGTTAAGACTGATGTATTTAATATGTTCTGTCTTTGTATTAGGAAAATAAGTAGGGGTTAGCTGCATGCTGAGAATTATTCTCAACCTTTATTTTTCTGAGCTAGATGGGTTTAGCTGAGCATATTTTTCAGTCTGCTGTTTTCTTAAACAGTAAATTGATTAGCTCTTTTATTGTTTTATGGGAACTGCCATATGCATAGAACTGGAAGGGTTGCGATGGGGGAGGGAAATTTAACAATCCTATTATTTTTAGGAATTACTTATTCAAAAATAAAAGGAGCAGTTTCACATTAGACTTGGCAAAATGTTTGAACAAATCTCATATGTGCCAAAAGTCAAATGGAGGCAGAAATAAATGGACTGTGGTGCCAAACCATGGGGCATCAGCACACATTAATTTAATCCTCCATCCTTTCAATTGAGACTAAGGAACTTTTGTCTCCATGCAGTAACCGAGGAAGTATTTGACTTGAAAATTTTGGGTCATAGTGAGAGAAGGTGTCATAGCAAAAGAAGCTGTGGAATACTTAATTCGTGAAAGTAGTTTGCTTTAAAAACAGAAGTAGACAGGTTTTGCATTAATTTTTTTTTCATCCTTGCATTTTGATACATGCTTTCACTTAGTGTTTTAAAAAAAATTCAATTTATCTGCTGTAAAATAGATCACACTGCTGGGCTGTTAGGGTGCTTGAATCAAATATTGTAATGAGTGTCAAAATTGAGCAGAATAATTGAACATTAATACTTTCCAGAATAATCTAGATAGAGAACTTGGAAATAATGTTTGCAATAAACAAATATGTATTTTTTTTTAACAGCTGAGTCAAAACATCAGAAAGCCTATATAAAATATGTGCACATGTTTATATACCTTTTAATAAGGTGAATGTGAATGTGCTTATTTTAGAAGTTAGCACTCTGTGAGCGTATTTTACTAAACCTCCCCCTAAACTGGCATTTGCATCTCCTGAACAAAGCCTTTTGCCTGCAGGTAATTTCCACTGTTTCTTACATGTCATCTCCTAAAAGGCGTACTGAGCTCTGCTGTGAATAAAGCAGATATAACTGGCAAGCTAAGGAGCCAGAAGGAAGCATAGCAAATAAAATAACTGAAAAGAGATGTTTTAATGTGTAACACCATCTCCCACTTCTGCTTTCTGCCATCTGGCTTGGAAGAGACCAGCTTATGCCAACTTAGGCCTCTCTGCATATGGGAATAGGGCTGATTCAGCCAGTAATACAGCTGCACCAGTGCTGACCCTATAAATATTGAGAAGGGAAGTCTGTAGTTTTTATCCTTTCGAGTGATAACCAGTTCTTGAACTTCTCAAGACTGACCTCCTCTTTATTCAGCTGAAACTCTGCACGTTCTGCCAAGCATCTAGACTTCAGTAATGGATGAATTAGTACTGTCCATTGCTGTTAGTGAGTCCATGAGCATTGGTTCTTTTTGGCTAAGAAGTGAATTGTGCCAGCATAACGGGAGATGAAAAGATGCTCTCAGGCTTAGGTCTTTAAAATTTAGCTGTATTGCCTAGCTGTGCCCTGGAGCAAAAGACCGATCAAACTGTCAAGTAGCATTTCTTTTTGAAGTTGTGTCGAGATAGAAAACAGTGCCATTTTTAGATACTCTGTTTTATTGTAGAATGTTCTAAATTATGTCACATTGAACATTGTTTCCTTAGGGCACCAAATAATAAATGCCATGATTACCAGACAGATAATCATTCTATCTTTTACAAAAGCCCCCTTACTGAGGTGAGTACCATGTACAGTCGTAGGAGTAAGGTGGTGAGGTAACAGCAAGTTTACATAACTGAGTAACAATTAAGATTATTTCCAAAAATCAAGTGTGGGCAAGTACAAACCCATATCCTCTATGTAAGCACCTGCAAAATATTGGCTGTTAGCAGAGGTGAATTGAGCTGTGTTCTGTTCAATGCTCCGCTGGCTATTGTGAGCCAAGGAAGCAACAATGTAGACCTGTGGCTTATCTTCTGCTTTCTCAACTCTGTTAATTCACGTATGGTCTGGTTTTCTAATTTGTGTGCACTGGTCAAAGACACCTGTGTCACATGTGGAGTAGGATATATTCTATACCATCTGCTCCTGCCGTGGGTTCTGTCTCTTGTTCCAGTGGACTTATTGATAGGATTGAAAGTTAGTTACTTCTTCACTGTGGCTGGTTACTTCTCAGCTGGATGAGTGAACTGAGTGAACTGAGCTGACTTGCTGTGGGGCCATGAGATTGCCAGTTTTGGTGGAAAAAGGCAGCAGAGATGCAAAACAAGAATGAAGCAGAGTTGGGGACCCTGGGACTACACTTTTCTATGGCCTATGATCTTTGGTAATTTGAAGCCATTTATGAAACTGTATCCTCAGTCTATGCATACCTGAATTAATTTATTATGCTTGCCATTAATTACCTCGTAACTTGAAAAAATTAACAAAAATTTGGGTGATACAAAGCACTGGATTTTTAAATTATTTTTCAGTGGACTTTTTTCAGGGCATGCTGCACAACAAAGGACATGGACACTGAATCAAAGCCATTTTCTTGAGGGTTGAGATTCTAAAAAGAACAGAAATAAAATGTTTATTAGATCTAACCTATCTGTACCCTTAGGCTACATAGTTTAAAGTCTTCAATAAAATGTCTATTTAATGGCCTCTATCATAATGTCTCCTTCTGACACACCTTTCATGCACAGTTAGAAGCTAAGAAGGGAATGGAAAAGACTTGTGTAGGTGACGTATGGTTTAATATCTGTTTTTAAATGAAATCTTAACTTTATATTTCCAGACTTAAATAGCCCTTTTTCTTTGCAGGGTGGTGGTTGGGAAATTTGTGCTCTCAGAGGGCTTTTTCCTCTTACGCATTGGACAGATATTTACAGCCTTTTTGCTTGCTTGGCTGGCAGCGTTTTGCATGGGAATTCCATATAACTTGATATATTATTCTGTAATATATAGTATTCTATAAGCATTTCTTTAAAAAAGAAGGTGAATAGACTTTGCATCATCCATAACAGTTTCATAGCTCTTAGGGGGAGTTTTAAGTTGTTTTTCTATTTATTTATGTTGCTGTACCAGGTAACGCTTTTCTGTTTTAATGACCAGATTCATTAGTGCCTCATATCTATCCATTGTGGAAGAAATTGTTGCCAGAAATCCTCTGAAAGCTGCTTCATTTTCACTTCATTGTGTTTATGTATTTTACAGAATTTGCCTGGTTGTATGTCTGACCTCCATGAAACACAATAATCTTTTCTCCTTTCTTCAGCTGCCTCCTGGAAGTGCCTGCTTTCTGTCTTCCCAGGCAGTTTAAAGAGTGACTTGCTGGCTGAGATGCCTCCTTGAGACAGGATTAATTGAGCCCCTCAGTACCCTCCTATCAGTTTTTTATATCATTGTAGTTTATGTTGTCCTAGGAGAAAATCATGCTGTAATGACCCATTAGTAAGCTGACCTGACTGTGGGTCACTGTTGGTAGAGAGTGTATTGTTCAGAAAGCTCTTACCTCTTCCCCCAAGTATTCTTGTAGATGAACAAGTTTCTCAGGGCTGAGCTATGGGAACTGTTATACTAAGCATAGTGGCAATCATCTGATGTTTTACTTTAGAATTTAACAAAACAGCTCTTCCTGTAATGTTACTTTTTACTGTTTATTTTCTGTAGGGTGATTTCTTATCTGGAGGTGAACCTTAAAACTGAAAAAAAATCCTAACCTAGTTTAACTCTCAGTTTTGCTAGAAAATGGCTACACTGCTGCTTTTTTAAGAAGTCTGTGTTTACTTAGCTAGAAGAGATCCTTGCTGAAATAGAAGGACTGATAAATGTAATGGCATTAAAGAAATCCAGTTACCTTTCCTGGCTAAAGTCCAGAACACAAATAAGTTAGGTTTGGACACCTAACATCAAAAATCCCTTGCTCAGCATTTTCCTAGTCATGAAGTATTTAAATTCAGATAAATAGGGCCTTCTTTGCCCTTAAGGCCATGTTAATACTGCATCCAGTTTTCCAAGCAGGCATTCTCCCAATTGCCTCTTTTTTTGGTCTGCCAACTTGACATATAGTAAGCCAATCTATAACAAAAATATACTTCAGATGCCCCTGGAAATGGAGTGGAATATTGCCTACATTTTGAGGAAATTGAATGTTAAAGAAACTCAGAGAAACCACTTTTGCCTTTGCCTGGTCCTTCCCTTCTCCTTGCGTGGGTGCGTGTCCCTTCAGGCAAACTATTTTCCGTGGCAACCGTGTGGAGGGTGTGACACACGCTGTGATCCCGTGGCCATGAGATACTGGGACAGAAGCCTGCAGCTCGGACTCTTTGTTAGGGTTTGATCCCTGCTGCCCTCTGCACGGTGGGGAGCCCCTTGGAGCCTGAGGAGCACCAAGAACTCCGTGGGCAGGGCTGTGCTGCTCTTCACACGGGGAAGAGCTCCTGGCAGGGCCAGAGGGGCTGAGTAGAGGGTGCTGAGCCTGGGATAGCATGGGACAGACCTGGATGAAGGAGGGTGGTGATCCGGGTTGGGAAGGTAGAGGATTTATGAGGAAGAGACACTGTATCCCTTGGGTTTGTTACACTTAGTGCTTCCCTACCTATAGGTGTTCCCCAGGCTTAGGAGAGATGGATAAACTCAGTGTGTTACTAGCAGGTTAGGAAGAGAGCATCTCAACCCAGTAAAGTTGCAAATGTCATTAAAAACAGCAAAAAATTAGGAAGGATTGTCGACTTAATTGCTGACAAGATGCAACTTCAGGCTCAGCTGGACTCATTCCCAGTGTTCATCAATCTATGCATGAAGAAAGCGGAGCAAGTGAGCGCTGAAAGTTCCTTTGGGGTTTTTTTGTTTTGCTTTTTGTTTTAAATTTTGAAACTCACATTTACTGTGTATATTTTAATATGTTCATGTGAAACACATCAAAGTAAACACATGCGGTGTGTTTCTTTCACTATCATTAATCACTTCAGTGTTTTAAAAAGTAACAAAAAATACACTAATGTTAAACTGTGGTCAAGAATTGAAATATACACAGCTCTAGAAATTGGCAAGTCGCCTTTGCCAGGGCAAATGTAGCTTGACAACCATGTGTTTATGTATTAGCATATGAAGCAAGTCTGGTTAGCAAATACGGACTTTTTCCATTAAAAGCCCTCAACTTATATTGAAACTTTTTGAAGCACTTTTTCAAGCCACCTGAAGACTCAGTTAAGTATTGAAGGGAAGAAAATTACTTTAAATTCTCTGAACAACTCTGCAAATTATTGCCCTCCAACACTTCTATCACTAAACACAGTTGTTTTTTTGTGTCCTGCATATGTGTTTATCTGGGCAACTTCTGTTAGTGGCACAACTGAATAACAAGGAGTGGATATGAAGGTTGAGAGTTATTTGGGCCTTTTTTTTTTTTTTTTTGCCCATGAGGTGTTAGTGAGCAGCCAAGTGTGAGAAGTCCACTTATCCTTTTCAGATATGTTGGGGCTTTCAGCCAGGATGGAGGACAGCTACTTTTGGTTGTTCCTACTTCCCTGTTTGCCAAAGAATTGTGCCAGCTGCCTCTTTCCAAACCTGCTGGATGTTACTGAAGGGGGAAGGACAATGTGGTGCTTCTGTTCCTTTGGATAATCATGCAGTCTGCCTCTACTGCTTCTCTCTGCTTTCCTCAGCAGCACCATAACACAAACATCAGCCTGATCTCTGTCAGTCCATTCTCTGGGGTCTGGATAGTCATTATGTATGTGAAATGTTTTAGTAATTTTCCTTGCTCTGATGAATGCCTGTATGAGAGGAATTGGGGCAGAACTGGCAGTGTGCAGGCTAAGAAAGATGATGCTGTCATGGTGCTCTTTACTGAGATGTGGGAAGTTGTTTTCATAAATATAAGTTAGACTTGCCCTACAAAGAGAACTTGGCTAGAATATAATTAACTGGGGATACTTAGAGATGTGTTTTTTTGTACTTGAGTCAGCGTCCTTGTGGTAGCTGTTTCCTTCTTTTTTCAGTTTCACAGAAAAAATTATACTTTTGTGGCTCTGCTTTTTATCTTCTGTTTGTTTGAAGATACAGGAAAGAAAATAACTGTAAGGGGCTTCAGGCAGAGGTGCTGCATTCTCTCAGCTTCTTTTTCTTGTGGGGGGAATTAAATGCAGTCTTTATTTTTCAAGTCTATACATAACAGATAAATAAACGTGCATGTTTTTCACTGACGTAACAACTAGAATAGGCTAATTCCTGCATAATCTGACTTCGTGAAAGCTTTAAAGAATAGTTTCTTCCCATGTGTATTTTTACCTTTTGCACATTTTTAATGTCCACGTTGTGCTTGGCCTGACTAACCAAAGCATTCTCATTGTCTTTGTGACTAATCAGGGCAGCATATCAGTTCATCTTACTTAACTAGGATGTCAAATTTAGGAGCTCTCTTGCCTGAAGGCTCTCTAGGGGGAAGTGGTTTTCAAAATCTAAATCATCCCCAGGTGCATATCTTTCCTGTGACAGATAGAGAGTGCCAGGAAGTCTGGAATCATAATTTAAGTGCCTTGATCAGGTAAGATGAATTTGGGCTGAGGCATAAAATTTTTAGGCAGATGTGTGTGTGTGTTTTCAAAAAGTGTCAATCCAATTAATTCTGAATGTCTTGGAGAAGCAGATGTGAAATACTTCACAATTTACAAGTTCATAACTTTTCCCTCTCCCCCTACAGAGGCTGCTCTTGACCCCCCTAAGACACGTGACAGCGAACCCTTGTTTACAAGACTGCGCAACCCAAGCACAGGCAAGTTCTGGAACTGTGACATGAGCCTGTTAAAATTCTGGTTGATTTTCTCCGCCACCAAAAGATTCATATTTCACAAAGCTGAAATAATGATGATAGGTACAAGTCTTAAGTGCCAAAGATACTGCTGGTTATGCCAGACGGTTAATGCTGTGCAAACGTTTAGGATTTCTTTTATAATTTTAATTAGTTGAACTGTTTATTCATCAGAAATATTGGCAGCACAAAAAAGGGGTGTAATTTAAGTTCTGTTTTTAAATGCATTAGTTTTGGGGAGCTTACAGTGTTGGGTGTTGAGTCCAAGCTTTTTTTTAAAATCCAAATTTAGGCTTCTTAGCATTCATCTTATGCTATAAAATAAATAGAGTTAGAAGAAGTGATTCAGTTGTACTTACCAAGCTTTTTGGGTCTTTTCATTTTTAAATCTAATTTTCTTTTCCTGGCCCAGGTCATGGTGTCTCTTTTCTCCTTAACAGAGGATGAGGTACTTTGAATTCAAAATACATTGGAAAGACCAGCAAATGCAGGCAATACAATGACACAACCATCCCACCGTTACTTTCTTCTAGTCATATTGTTCTTTTTGTCAAGGATTTATAATTATTCTATGATTAATTAATAATTGGAATGTGTGATGCTGCAACAGAAACTTGCAGTAAGCCTTTATTAGGGTTAACATTCTGTTTGAAAAACATTTTTCACTCTGTTTTTTTTTTCTTTGCCTCAGCTCGCTTCTTTTCCGTAGATTAAACTTTTATGGCTTTGGTCTGAACTTGACTGCTTGTATTTATGTGTATTTACATATATGTGTGTAACTGAGTCTTCAGATGCATTTTAGTGTCACAATATAGGAACCATATTTGTTCTTGAAAGAGGAAAATTGTCAAAAATAATAATATAGAATGTAAAATCACTTACTCATCATGTTACCTATTTCTTGATTGCTCAGATTTACAGTGGGAATATAAAGCCACATCTATTTTCCACCTGTGTTATTATTTCCTGCTGTAGCATATTGCCTTTGTCATTTGTTATGTTTTTAAAAGCATAGATGTTAATTTGTTTTACTCTGTGTAAAAAGAGATCTGTTTACCTTGTAGAATCAGAGATCTTGGGAAAGTTTTCTGGGGAAAACCTGAAGTGCAATGATTGCCTGGGTGTGTTCCTTTAGAATTTACAGGACCTTATTTATAGGCCTGCATAGATTTTCAGTTATGTAGCCTGTTATAAATACAAAGTCTGAAAATGGAAGAACTGAGAACACACTATTAATGTATTTTCCTTACCTTTGGGTCTAACAGATGAAATGTTGATGCCAGATACTGTATAAGTAGGCACTGAAGGACTCAGCACACTATAGAATTCATGCTAACCATTTTATTAAATAAAAGCATACTTCATCCTTTATATAGACAAGTAAAAAGAACAAAATTTCTATCCCTTACAACGACTATAAAGTAGGATCAGACTGCAATTCGGAAGTACCACAAGAACCATCGGTGAGGTTGTGAGCAAAGCTGCCCGGGTTTTCTCTCCATCCCCTGGAGTTCCTGTCTAACAATACTGTAGGGAACCTGTGGTGACTGTCCTTTTAGCATAATGACATAAATTCAGGATCTGTACTTAGTTAATAAGAAGGGTCTTTTTCCCAAGATTTCATAGCTCACCACTGGATTTGGCTAGCACACTCACTGGTAGGAGTCTTAAGTTGTTCAGTCAGCACTTCTGTGAGTAGTTTGATATGGTGCTGATCAAACTGTGGTGTAGACCCTTGTTGAGGGTGCACATGGTAATGATTGAAACCTCTGCTCCTCCTTATGACTACTCATTGCTCTTCTCCTCCCCTACCCAAAAGAAAAATTATCAGAGTACTGAAATTATATCCTTAAGTGAGGTTAAACATCTGGTCAGCCTTTTGGATGAAGGGGAAAAAATGCATTATCAGTAATTTTTGGGAATTCATGTGTCTGCCTGTTTTCGCTGACCTCCCTCCGCACCTGGGGGTGTCTGCAGACTGAGAAGAGCAGTGCTGATGTCAGCGTTCAGGGCTTACACTGAGGCTTCTCTGAGCCATCCCATGATCTGCAAGTCACTGCAGCTTTGCAACTTATGTGCTCTGAGCAGGACAGCCCTGCTGTAGTTGCTCTTGTTTCTTGAAGATGGATTGATGAGCAAGATAGAAGCAGTCCAACCAACAGACTCAGCTGACCACATTTCAGCGGCCTCTTCTGTAGTTGTGGCAACTTCCCATTTCAGATATGGGAAATGCCAGTCCTGTTTGCAATGTCCTTGTCACCCTTTCATTGTAACCCAAACTAATGTGAAATGGTAGAGCTGTGTTGTGGGATGACCTAAAATAAAGCTTTCCTTTTCCTTTCCCAACTATTAAGGTTCTGATGGGCACTTCAAATCAACTTCCTTGTTTACTTTATATGTCTACCCATACAGAGTCATCACAATCCATTTTGGCACACAAAAAAAAAAAAAAAAANTTGTCCATGAAGGGTTTGAGACTTTTGTTCCCCTAACCCAGAGTCTGATATCCTCAAGAAAAACATGAGGAAGGAGAGGGAATTCTCTTGTTTTCCACCTTCCCCCTTCACTGCAGAAAAAAGCTGATTTCTCGAGTGATTTTGATTTGGGTTTGGATCAAAGGCTTTGTAAGATGAACTATTCACACATCTTATTTATTGATTCAAATTCAGTTTCGTTTATAGAGCTGGTAAATGAACATCTGTATATAATAGTGTTTTTTGTCTGAGCTCTCTTTGTAGTGAGTTTATGTAGACTGTGTGTATGTTTGTGTGTCTGTATGTATATAAGGCACATTCTTCAAACATATTGGGTATTCTTTTGATTTTTCTGAAAGCTTACAAACACAAACCAGATTTCTTTTCAACAGGGGAAGCAACCCTTTACTTATTCAATAGTGGTGCACAGCAGCTGTTTGAAGTAAAAGCTTTTCACGAGGAACGTCGTTCCTGGTTTATAGGTCAGACTGTTCAACAGGGTGAGTTGGATAATGTGTCTTTTCCCCATCTTTAACTAATGTTTGTACACAGACCTTCCCTCTTTCTTCTAGTAAATTTACAGGTGTTTTTCCTAGTTGTTTGAGACATGCTGCATCATATCCCCACCTTCTGATAGACTCATTTGCCATATGGATTTAACCAGGGGTGGGGGCTTTGTCATTTCTATTTAAAAGGTTGCCTTTGGCAGCTTCAATTAGACAGATGTTCATTTGTCATTTTTTGAAAGGGGAAGGAGGGATAAGTAATTCAATTGTGTTTAAACTGAAGTGCCATAAAATAGTTAGCTTTCCTTGTCAATCACACCAGCAAGTCTTCTGTGTAAGTTAATATGTATTATCCTATGGGAAAGAAAAGAAAGGGCTGGAAGGCCCTAGCTAGCCGAGCAAAGTGGTGTGTTAGAGCTCCGAGCACTGGAATGTATGGTCTTGCATTCTTTAAATTGCCTCTGTAGTCCCCAGCCTAAGTGCTGGGTTCTCGGGAGAGATCTGAAGCTGCTGTTTCAGTGTTCTTTCTGAAGGCAGCTGGTCTGTACTATCCTGGACATTCTCTGATTCTGCTCACTTTTCTGAAAATGAGGAGGAAACTTGTGTAACTTGCTTGTGACGGCTTTCACAATCCGTTTTCAGTAAGGATGTTATTGTAGCAGTGTTTCTCTGCCAGCATGTCCACAGACCTGCATGTTCATAAGTATTAATTCAAAAGATTAAGGTATATTTATTTTATTCCTTTTCATTAGAGAAAAGTCCATTTATAGTAATAAATAAAAGCAATCCTTCCAGACATATGCCTTCTTTAACGGTAATATCCCAAAGCGTGTGCTAACTTTTAAACATCCTCTGCAGGCACATAAAGCAATGCAAGCAGTATGTCTCTGAGCTTTTCCTTGCTCAGTCTTGGGGGTGAGCCAACAGACTGGGTCTGCTCCCTGCTCCCAATTATGTCCACATTGTATTCTCTCTCTCCCTTTCTAACCTTTATTTTGGCCCTTGGGAAACAGTTGCCTTAAGAAATCATGCCCTCAGTTTTCTTTAAAAAATAGAGTGGAAAAGTTGCTCGTGAATGTTAGGGCTGCTGTATCTCTGAAACTGTCAGGAGGAGAACAACACAAAAAAATCAGCGTGTTTGCAGTTAAAACAAATTATCTGGCTATCTGCAGAGAAGGGCAGAGGTCTTTATGCACCTCTAGTGAGTCTGAATCTTTAGAACAAACAAATAACTCTTCCTGGAGGTTGGGTGGAAAGCATTTGAATGGAAGCTTTGAGAAAGCGGCTAGTGGGTTTTTTCCCTTCCAATTTCAATATCAAAGCTGTTGTGTTTGTAAGTAGTCCTGATGCTTGCTTTGCCTCACACAGAGCATCATGTTGGTAATACACGTGGTAGGTTGGATATCAGCTTTGCCCAAACCACATTCTTCCCACGTGATCTTTTGTTAGTTTTAGGGCCATCATAATAAGATTTCCTTTTCTTTAATTATCTTAATCATGTGATTTAAAACAAAAAAAATTACATTTATTTGCTTTTGGTTTGCTAATTACTGTCAAATTGTCGTGAATTATTTGGTCTCATTAGTGAATTTCCTTGATGTTACATTGTTTCCAATTATCTGCAGTTGTACAAAAGGCCTGACTAAGCCATTGTCCTGCAATGAACTCCAGATGGGCAGAGGTGTCTGTTTCAATGGGAGACCAAGTTCTTCCTTTGTGTGTAACCTTGAATGCAACACACTGAGCCATGTTTTCTGATCTAAGTTTATTTTGTTCCATTAGCGGACTGCATCAGATTCTCCCTTTACAGATGAAGGCAGGTCTCATTTAACTAGCCCTTGAAATTCTTTCTTGTCCTGCCTATCTCTTCTGCCAGCACAGTGTTACCTTGCCCAGTGCTAGAGGTGGAGTATTGCTGAATATCTCTGGTATACAAAACCAATTTCTGTTGCCCCCAAATCTGCCAATAGAGGGCAGCTTCAATTTTGCTGGTTTTAATACAGTCCAGAAAAAAGGCAAAACTCAGAGTACATGAAGCAGAAGTCCTGAAGTGGAGCTTGTGCTTTGGTTTGGCAGGGTAGAGAATTGAGTTATCGCTGTATTTTTAATATAAAATTACAAATACCATTTTTCTGTTTGTTTTATTAAAATATTGGGATACCTACTCAAGAAAAAATGTTGTTCACACTCCCGAAAAACATCCTAAAGCCCCAAAAAGTCAATATATTGTGGAAGCTTACTTTTTCATGTCTGTCACCTAGATGGGCGCCTGCTGTTCGTTACACCAATGGACCCCTTATTTCTAATACTTTACTACCTCATAAAGGCAGACAGAGAGGTAAGCCTGCTTTACTTTTTTCTCTGGAATTCTCAGGAGAAAACATTATTTCTGACTTCAGTTCTGCAGAAGTTATGTTAATTTTACAGAGTAGCTTCCATAATAATGGAAATTTAATTCACTTTTAAAGCAGAATCATCTTAATACCTAGAAGTATTTTTGTTTGCATCAAGTTTTTTGGTAGGTAAATTATGTTACAAGAGTCAGCTTTCAATCTCAACAGGCACTAATCACCTTCTTTTTTAAGAGAAGAGAATCTCTTTTGTCTTTTTGTGAGAGCCTGTCCCAGAACTATTGAATTTAAAATGCTGAGATGTCATCAGATCAAAACAAACTAGTGCCCTTTCTGAGGCATCATTAAAATGGTTATTTTGGGAAAGAAGGGAAAAAGAAAGAAAAATTTGGATGCTACGGAGGAGGAAGGATGAACTTCCAGAAAGGAATTTCTGTGGCAGTTTGAACTGGAAATGAAACAACATTTGTAGAGATGCCATATCATAGAACAGTAATGGGATGATTGAGTATCCAAAGGTTGGGTAATAAAAAAATGGCTTCATTGGTTTATCGTGGGTGTAGCAAAACCTCACTTAAATTTCTGAAATATATCAAAAGTCATAAGCAAATTTACTGATTTTTTTTATAAGCAGCCTGTGAAAAAAGGGGCACAAATTAAAATTGAAATGTTGATTTTTTTTGTTGTTTTTTTGCTTGTTTTTTTTGTTTTGTGGAGACAGTGGTTTCACTTTATGCATCCTAAGAGTTTTTGCTCTGAAAGAATTTCTGCAAGGTTGCTTGCTATTTTGTGCTTTAGGTTGCAAGTGGAGAATGCAGGAGAACAAATTATTTATGGTGAAGATATAAAGTCTTCCTATACCTTTGTAATAGTAACTTACCGTTCTGTAATGGTTTTTTAATTGTTTAAGGTATAGTGTGTCCATCAGAAGAGGTCATTCCACAAGTAGTTCAACTTGTTCCCTGGGCACTGCACTGTGAATTGATCATCCCTTTGAAAGCTTTATACCAAAGTTAAATTAAGGAAGTAGTAAATCTCTCTTTATGTGGAGGGGTGTTGAGGAAGCCTGAGTGAAGGGATAGCTACTGCTGGTTTTTCTGTGCATGGGAAGAGTCCTGTGCTGCCCCTCACTTTTTCAGTACATTGTTTTCTAGGTTTTCTGGTTTTCTAGGCCAGGCATGATGCCAGATAAATGCCTAGAGCTGTTCTGCATCCTAAAAAAGGGCAAATGCATTCCTGCAGCACCTTGCCTAAGTTCGCATATTCTACAGTCTTGTGGCAAGGTTAGCCTGAATGCAGCACAGTCACTTCCAGATTGAACTAATGGATATCACTGGATATCATAGAATCATCCTTTGCACTGTCCTTTGATCTTGATAGTGTGATGCAGGATTGCTTGGTGTGTCTCTGAGCAGAGCCATCTCCTATACAGCACCTTTCTTGGCTTAGCTTCTGTGCCCATGCATGATGTAAATGCAGCTGTCTTGCTTTGGGACACAAGCAGGTGAGTTATCTATAAGAAAGAGCTTATTGCAGTTTTATTTTTGCGTCTCCTAACTTCTTTTTCCCATGGTTATTGTGCCTTTTCCTTTTTAAGGAAAAAAAACCCTCTAAATACTTTCCTGGTTCTGCTTTTTGTGTGTTTTTTGGGATTTTTTTCTTGTTTTTATTGTGATTTAACAATAGGTGGTTACTTTTATTAAGCTTCTGAGTGTCTAGCAAGAGAATTAATTAATAATGAAAGCAGTCTACCCCAAGTGGGTTTTTTCATGCTGACCAGTATAATGAGTTCAGCTTTGGCTCCAGAGACCAAGCATGAGAAGCTCAGAGTCTTTGTACTGATGCACTAAAGGATCTTTCCAAAGGGAAGGTTGCCAGTTGTGCCAAACGATGCTGAATGATTATGCATTGTTTGGCAATGGCAGAATTTGTTTGATGGTTCTGTCATGTGTGGGGCTATTTAAGTTGTGCCAAAATCATTTTATATCCCTACTCTGGCCAAACTGACTTTGCAGAGGTGAAAGGTTAATACTGTGTTCCAGAAGCTGCCCTGCTCCTTTGAGATTTATCTTTGTGGAGGGAAAAGCAAAATTTGAATGGAAGTTATGACACTGGGTTTAATCCAACAGGTTTTGGTCTAAAACACTATTGGCACACACTGACTGCTGTGTCTTATGTCATCTTCCAAAAAATCCCGCTGTACTTCACATTAGTTTCTCCCCACGTTGTTTTAAATTTGTCCTTTTAAGTGCAGCATTTGAAGAGTTCAGCATTTTGCAGGTATTTACTGGTCTGAAATAAATATTTATAGCTTGCTTTGTAATCAGTTTCTGTATGTGTCATGTGTTACCATTCAAAATACGATCTTCTTTAAATCCTTTATTTTAAAACTATGGCCATTGCATGCATATATATTTATATACATATGTGTAGTGTGTATATATGTGTCTTAACATTTTAGTAATGCTTTTTGTAATCCCTTTGATGTATTTTCAGCAGCAAGGAAAGTTCCAGCCACTTGATCAAGTTGTGCTAGACTCAGAATACCCTAGCTGCCCATTGCTGCTGAAGTGTGCAGATGTTAGACAGTACATACAGCACGTAACAGAAGAAAAAGGTGAGAAGAAGGGGTGGGGGGGAGGGAGGACAAAAAAAAAGAGACTCAATTTGTTAGTGTCACCTCATTACAAGATGGGTTTAAATATTGTTTTTTGCTTTACCAAACAGCCGGAGTGCTGGACACAGCTGTACTTTAAAAACAGAAGCTTAGGCTTAGAGCTTGTCATTGCAGTCTTGTGAATAGAAATGTGTGGATCTCAGATTATCTGCTGCAACTCTGAAAAACTCATGCAGTCTTGTTGCTAGGTATCATACAAATGATAAACCAATCAGAGCTGGCTTCTTGACATTACTGTATATGTTGTGAACTCTCTTTGACTTGGATCAGAATTTTACATCTCTCTAAATTCTTTATTTAGTGTAGGATGGTCTGGTGTGGAAGTGGTCCATTTTACCTTTTTTCATCCTTTGTCACAAAGCATTGAAACAATAAGAAGAAAAAAGCTGGAGAAGAATGCATATGCTGCCGAGACGAATTTTCTGGCTTTGCATAATTTAGTGTTGTGGGTTTAAGCTTAAAGACTTAATTGTTTTAAAATACAAAAATTGATTTGGATGCATAAGTATATGAGAGAGAAAACTCAAATGGAAAAGGTTAACAAGCTATCAATTCTGTACATAGCTTCCTCAGCCTTTGCTCAGAATTCCCTTTGGTGTGGGGGCTTTTGTTTTGAGGGCGATACATACTTTCTAGGAAAGGGACAGGAGCATGACATTATTTTTGCAGGTTTGCAGATATGCAAAACATGTAAGACCTCAGTTTTTATTTTCAGTCCTTTAAATAGCCTTCTACTTAGGCTTGCTAACTCCCTGATAGGGAATGGAGATTTCTCTGTATGCACGTGGAGATCTACAGGAGAACGTACAGGAATCTTTTGCACCACCAAGTGCAAAACTAGCAAGCTGTCTGATTCTTATGCACTAGAGCTCCTCCAACCAGTTGAGGTTAAAGTTCAAAGATATATTGAAAGCTACAAGCATTAAGACTTTGCTTTCACAAAGCAAAAGCAAGCTGATCCTTATCATTTATATATATATATATATATATATACACATATATATATATATATATATAAGAAGAAATATTTTGATGATCTACAGATAATTGAGAAGTGGCTGAGGAAAGGTGATGAAAAAATAAAGTCTGCTGAGTAAAAGACCACACCTCCTTCTAGCTGTACAGAACATTAAGGTGTTTGTGAGGGGCAGAAGCTGCAAGTTAATTTAAATGAACAAGTTTAAGTATTTTGGGCTTGCTGTGGTGCATGTGCAGTAAGGTAGGGAAGTTGCATTTGAACTTCAGGGCAGGACATCTTTCCGATGAAAATTCTCACTTGCCCAAGAGAGCAGAAAATCTAGGTAGCAAGGCTGTTGTCACATTCTCTTTGGGGCTAGGGTAGTTGGAATTATGTGCTTCCATAAACACATAATTGTGGAATAATACTACTATTCCTCTTGCATTTCCAAAAGAACCTATAGAAACATGTAGTTACATTTTGTATCATTTGGACCAAACAATGTTTTTCTTTGGGTGAGTTCTGACTTTGAAGAAGGCTTCCTTAGGACAGGTGCATTTGAAATGCAAACCCCCTTTTGCCTTCTCATGAAGTGACAAGTATTGCCATTAAAAAGTATTTTTAAGCTTTCAGGCAATTGCTGTGCCCTAAAACTTGTCTAACATGGGATAAGTAACCAGGGTGAGAGAAGGGCTCTTAAACTTCTGTGTACAGAATGACGCAGAAGAAACCTTCAAAATGGTTGAGTCCAAGTGTCAACCTAGCACCTCCATAATCACTCCTAAACCATATTTCCAAATGCCACATCCGGACTCCTCTTGAATACTTCCAGAGATTGTGATTCCACCTATGACCTGGGCACTTTATTCCAAGGCCTTACCACCCTTTGAGTGAACAAATTTTTCTAATATGTAATGCGAAGATCTTCTGGTGCAACTTAAGGCCATCTCCTTTTGTCCTTTCACTTGAGACATGGCAAAAGATACTGACCCCCACTTCAATGCAACTCCTTTCTGTTTCTGTTAGGTAAGAGAGCAATAAGGTCCCCCCCTGAGCCTCATATAAGAGTAAACACCCCCAGCACCTTCAGCTGCTCCTCATCAGACTTGTGCTCCAGACCCTTCACCAGCTCCGTTGCCCTTCTCTGAACACGCTCCATCACCTCAATGTCCTTCTTGTAGTGAGGGGCCCAGAACTGGACACAGCACTCGAGGTGTGGCCTCATCAGTGCTGATGGGGGCAGCCACTGCCCTGGTCCTGCTGGCCACACTATACCTGATACAGGCCAGGGTGCATTGGCCTTCTTGGCCATCTGGGCACACTCTGGCTCATGTTCAGTTGTTGTCGACCAGTACCTCCAGATCCCTTTCTGCTTTTCAGCCACTCTGCCCCCAGCCTGTAGTGCTGCAGAGGTTTGTTGTTTGTTGACTGAAGTGTAGGACCTGTCATTTGTCCATGTTGAACCTCATGCCGTTGGGTCTCAGCTCATCAATCCAACCTTTCCAGATCCCTCTGCAGAGCCTTTCTACCCTGCAGCAGACCAACACGCCTGCCCAACTTGCTGTCATCTGTGAACGGACTGAGGGTGCACTCAATCCCCCCATACAGATTATTGATTAAGATATTAGGTAAAGAATTGTCCCTGGGGTTACTAGTGGCTGGCTGCCAACTGGATGTAACGCAGTTCTCTGGCCATCCAGACTGGTTTTTACCCAGTGTAGAGTATACCTGTCCAAGCCATGAGCTGCCAGCTTCTGTAGGAACTGCTGTGAGAGACAGTGTCAAATGCTTTCCAGAAGTCTAGATAAGACAACATCCACAGCCTTTCCCTCATCCACTAAGTGGATCACATTGTCATAATGGAGGTCAGGTTGGTCACCCATCTGAGAAGGTGAAAAATGAAGCCACATCCTTTTGGCTGTCAAACCTAAGTCTGCATAGGAACTTAGGACAAGGTCTGGATTTTTTTTTTTTTAATGGACACTTCCTCCAAACAACAGTACGGCCTTTGGGCAGTATTTATGTTCCCAAAACAAAACTTTTTAGAAAGTATTTGCTGTAGGCAAGATCTTTTGTCTCGGTCTAACTTCTGTATCCATTCTGATACTGTATTTGCAGTTGTTATCCATCAGACCATCCTCCCATAAACTGTATTCTGTTAGACAGTAGTGAAGGTGCTTCTTCATGGCTTGGTTTTTTTTCCATTTTAAGTATGTATTTATTTTCTTATGTACACCTATAAGTTTGTGTCATTTTGCCAGCAAATTATATTAGCTGTCAAAGGTGTGTTCACTTCCTGGGTTTTGTTTTGAAATGTGAGGTGAACAGTGCTTTTGTAATAAAAGCTGTACACACACACACACATCAGCTTTTGTAATAAAAGCTGTACAGATGCACACATCAGCTTTATGTGATGTTCTTTGACTTTCCCAGGCATGTACCTGCATGTACATGCTGCTTTTTTTCTTGTTCAGGTTTAGATTGGGTTACAGTGGGGCTTGTTCTTAGGATTTCTTTCTTCTTTTAGAACACCAAGAGTACTGTTATACAACAAACCCATTGGCACTTGCTTGCTTGTCATGCACACATCACCTTTCTGTTTAATCCACTTCTATGTGTTTCATATTCTCATGTCTTTTATTGCTTGTAAAAAATACCAGCATTATGACTTCAGGTACTCACTCTTTTCTGGCTCTTAAGACCTGTTGTCCACTTTGTAGCCTTTCTCATTTAAGGAGTAGAGCATTAGGGCAAGAAATATCATTTGTGTTAAGGCTTCTGCAGCTCTGTTCTGCTTGACAGAACTTAACAACATAATTATTTCACTCTTCATTTAGTCTTGAGACTTTTAACATCTGTCTAACAAATTCTTACCCCAGAGCACTCACAGTTTACACTTACTGAATTAGCAGAAAATCCACCTTCCCTGGCCTCCTTCTTGAAGGGCACTGAAAATTCATTTAGCTGAATTACCTGCTTTAGTAGTTGTGGAAAGGGTGTGTTACAGCTCACTAAGTCTGGGTGAGGCAGGTTGTTTGCTAATAAATTCTGACATTGGATTGAATGTACAGTAGAGAAGGTTTAAGAAAGGGTTATGAATTCCAGTTCTAGAGTGTTACTCTTTGTTTCATTTTGCAAGGCAAAAGCTGCACTATGATCTTGTCTGATGTGATTAACATGAAGAGCCAAGAAAACTTACCTGATTAGAAGAACTAAATAATATTGCCAAGCTTGTATTCCCAGAAGGTAGGAAAAAAAGGGGCCATATAAGTTTCAGAGTTATGGAAAACACTGAGAAAATGGATTTTAAAATGTGCTTTAGGCAGTTTGCTCAACAATACATCAGGGAAACTTCCAAGTCTACATAGCGATTACCCGATCACTGAACATATTATTTAATTGTAGAACCACTTATATTCCATCTGTATTTCTCAAACCCAATCTTTCCAGATGTCTCAGACCAGTTTTATAGGCACCAGACACATTAGGGAACAAAAGGCTTTCCAATATATACTCATATTATCAAACGTAGTCACTAACTCTCACCAATATCAAATGTGCATCACATGTTAAATCCACGTTCCAATATTGAATCCTTTTGTCAGCAGTTTGTGACTTTCATAACTCACTTTAATTCTTCAGAGGTCTCGAATATTGTCAGTTTAATAGTCAAAACTGTCAAGCACACAAAATATTTTCAAACAAAGTGATCTCTGAAGGGTTCCGTGTAATTATTTTTCACATGTTTTAATGAAAATGGCTTCACAGTTCTACATTTCCTTTCCCTGAGTCACTCTGAATCATGCTGTTGTGGGGGAGTCTGCCTGGGAATCCAGACTAGAATTACTTTTCAGGATGGCCTGGGGGATGGTGCCCAGAGGATGTCCCTTCCTCGAACTTTCTTAGATAAGAGAGGAATCCATGAATTATACTCACTGTACTTAAACCCAAACCACGTTAGCCCTTTGAGAAGCAGGTTCAAGTATCCAGAGTGTTTCTCCATTTTCTGCTTCTTTTCTTTCAGAGCCATTTAGAAGCTTCTAAGTCCTAAAGCCTGCAGCCAGCAATGTCACAGTTAATTGTTTTACCTGCAGCTCATCATAAAGCAACATCTATATTAGTGTATTTTTCATTTTTGCTCTGAAGAATTTTTGTGTTTTGCTATTGTACAACTATTGAGACAGATTTAAACTTTTATCTCGCAAGGAGCTTTCCTCGACCTCCCCATACCCCCTGCCATGCATACAGAAAGAGCACATAATAGTTCACTGTTTGTGTGCAATTTGGAAGAGCCAAGATAAACCCCAAAGAAGGAAATGCTGAAGGAATCATAAATAATATGTTGTTGTTTGCCAGGGGAGAAGGAAAATCCATGAAATGAGTGTTGGAATATGACACTGTATCAGTAAATGACATGAAACAGATGTAGGTATTTATGGGAATGGTATACAGGAGATCAAAACTTATTGAAATACCTGTTAAAGAAAAAGACAAGCAGCAGGCTCCAAAATCTGTGAAATCTTATTAGGCATCTGATTCTGTTTCCCAAATGTAGTTTTCTGTGCATTAATACTGAATTTTTATACTGAAATTTCTCTGAGCCTTCATAATTTTCTCTTTTGCCTGGGTGTTTTGAACTCGTGTATCTCCAGATAACTGATCACATGTGAATAGCAAGTGTTCATGATGCCCTCGTTATCACAGGGGAAGCACTCTCTGAAATTCTTATATCATCAAGTTAATTTGTGTTGCTCCATAAATCATGAGTGAATCATGTACTTCCTCCCACAAGGAGTGAGTTTCGCTATTTTGGATTCTGTATTTTCTTTTAACATGATATTGAATTATGTAAAAGGGGGATAGAAGTAAAAATACTGCTTTACTCACTCTGACATGAGAGAGGAGAACTGATAGGGAAAGGGT
Source organism: Promerops cafer (assembly GCA_013398275.1). Classification (NCBI taxonomy): domain Eukaryota; kingdom Metazoa; phylum Chordata; class Aves; order Passeriformes; family Nectariniidae; genus Promerops; species Promerops cafer. Next base: position 454,702 of record VZSE01011883.1, read on the forward strand.
TTATTGAAGAGGTGGATGGTTTAGCTTCAGTAACCAACTCTCTGTGCTGGCCCCTTACTAGGTGCTGGAATTCAGTACATAAAGATTTAAGATAATCTGTTGTTTAAAAAAAAAGAAAATCATGGAACTAACATTTTGTGTTGTGAACTATGTAGTTAAAATCACTTGGTGATTTTAACAGTCTGGTGACACAGGGCAGTGAAGGTGAAGTGAAACAGCAAGGGCTTGAGAAGAGTCTTAGTGAATTAAGGAAACCCAAGATTACACGTAAATAAATAAAATCTGTGCTTTGCTGGATTAAAGAACTGTCAAATTGTTCAGACTTGTTCATATCATTTCAGTCTATTTTTTTTTTGCTTCCAATATTTTTGAAACTTATTGCCCTGATATCAAACGTATGCAGGATGCTAATTAACTTCTATGTTGTATCTACAAGTTAAAAGATTTTAAAGGTATTGAAAATGCAATCCAAACCAGACATGACTTTTTTCCGCTTGCTTGTCTTTTCTCAGAGATTGGCAGTCAGAAATTCCACAAATACAGCCAAGAGAAGACACTGAAGTGGTTAAAGAAAAAGGTATTGTATTTCTCTTTTGCTTTAAGAATTGCTATATGTTTAAAATGGAAATGCTTATTAGCTTGTCCATATTTGCATTGGAGCCATGTGCTGTGCCTCAGTTCAAGGTATGTGCCCTGTCCAAGGAGGACAGACATCACAGTAAAGTTGCTCCACTTGGGAATGTGATCAGGTGTTAGAGATATTAACAAGCTTGTTGCATTTCTCTTTTTGACGGGACTGGCCATGAAAGGGCCTTATGGGGTGTGGGTAGGAAGAAGAAGCTGTCAGCTTATTGCTGTAGGCTTTGCATAAGGTGAGGGGATTGCTTTTGCTTTGTCCCTTTCATAGATGGGCTAGAGGAGAGTTTTGATTTTTACAGCTTCTAAATTCTGCCGTGCTTTGAAGCAGGACAGAACTGCCTTGGTTTTGTGCTACAAATGTGTTTCCTGAAGTTTTGGCAGAGTTCACTCAGAATGGTCCTGGTTTGGTTGCTGTTATGCTGATCCAATCATGCTGTTCAAGGGGTCTGTACAGTATGCCAGAAATAAACTAGTGTTAAAGCTAAGCTTGATGGGGTCTTAGTTTTGGTATAAAGAAGGTGAATTTCATTTAACTCATGCACATGTGCCTTTAATATGATGCCACTCTATAGAAAAAGATGGTATGCATCACATGATGAGGAGGCCTTGTCATTTAAATTAATCAATACAAGCACAAAATCTGGTCCACTTTCTGCAGTGATGAGGTATGGGAATGAATACCTATTTTGCAATGATTACCTGAAGATTTACATATGAACAGGTACCTGTTTGTATTGTTGAAAATAGCTTTGTCTGACAGTTCTCTCTCTGTTGGATCCAGCACAGCAGTGCCCTGTAAAGTCCTTAATCTTTGATTTCCACCAGGACTGCCTTTGCCATCCTGCTGAGCTCAGGAGTGTTCTCTGAGCAGGTGTATTTCTCACCTGTGTAATCATGGCTGTTGGGTCTGAGTAGCTCAGCTCATCTTAGCGTGCTGCAAAAGTGGTGCTGTGTTGCCAAGGCAACATGTTCAAAGACATGCTAGTTTCTTTGGGTTTTTTGAGCTCATCTGCTAGTCATTACAAATGTGTATTAAATTTCACCACAGTCCATAACTTGAGTGTTTTATATGCTTGAAACAAAATTACAAGAGCTTTGTCACTGCATTAACATGTGCATAACAATATTGATACAGGCATTTCATTCTTTGGTTTTCTGTAGGTTAATCAAACAGTGAAAGCACTTAAAAGCAGCAATATATCGGTAGGTGAAAGGGTGCTTGCAAGTACATTTATCAACAGTAATCAGATCACAGATGCTCAGGAAGGTAAGAAAACTGAACATGGTAATGAATTCCATTTTTGTGAAGTCACATAAGTAGAGATAAACCACATGATTAGAAACTAAAATATATTGAAATCGGCCTTTGCAGTAAATTTATTCCCTGTACAGAAAATTCCATATAAATTGTGACTCTGTGGCTTGGCTTTTCCAAGTTCTTTGGTATCTTCATCAGATGACATTGTAATTAACAGTGGGTTAATTACAATGGGGTTCCCTTAACTTCTCCACAGTACAAGGAGGAAACATTTTTCTCAGTGAAATATTTGCTGAAGTGCTTTGCTGAACTGAGTCTGTTAAAGAATAGGACACATATTTATAATATATGTGAGTTCCCACCCAGTAAGTGCGTCTGTATTAGAACATGCTTCTTTTCATTATTATTTTTATTAGGATGCATGGAATATTAGCATATTAGCATTCATAGAATTCTTCAAAATGGTGAAGGGATCTTAGGAAGTCATGATCACAGAGAAAATGCTCCTGGTCTGAATGTTACTTTATGCAACAAATGTATGAGTTGGATGATTTTTGTGGGTGCACTGGCATTTTACCAGCCTTAACCTACTGCAAATACACAAATGTATAATTATTATGGGCAAAATTTTAATAATATGTGTATTAAATTGTAACAATTATGTTACCAAGAAGTCTGGTGGGATCCTGTTTGCTTGTATTCACCATTTTGCTGGGTAGGGCAATGTCCTGAACGTTACTGACACAAAATTCTGTAGAGAAACCTGAAAATGGACTTGGAATAAAATCTTCGCATGTTAATGAAAATTAAGAACACTTTAGAGTAAGATGAACAAAGCAAATTGTTTCTTATTACAAAGACATTCAGAAGTCTTCATGCTATTGAAAATTAAGAAGAAACAAAGTAGCTTGCTGACAAAGTGAAAAATGAGCTACCAAGTAATGATACCAAAGGAAACAACATAAATGAGATTTAAGAGGCAAATAGACAATTTTATAGAACAGAGATTGTAATGTATGGTTTTAAAAAAGAGACAAAGTTGTGAAAGTTGTGACTTTAATTTCTCAGTAGCTTTTCATATTTTTCCCAACCCCTACTTTTTTAAAGGAATGGGAAAGTGTCCTGGCAACAACCATCTTGACCATGCTTAAATACTTTTTCTCTGAAATTTATAATTAAATATTTCATCTGCAGGGGTTTTTTTCCACCTTGCTCTTTATTTATAGTGACATGATTATAAGTCTTTTTAAAAACCTTGGGTTTTCGTATTTGAGAGAGCAGCATTTAAATTGGGAATACTGGGGTTTAAAGTAGGTGAGTTTTGGAGGTAGTCCCACTGTATGTGGCAAGGTGAATGACAGGAAGTCAAATGGACATTACTCAATGCTTATTTCTAGTAAGACTCATTTTCTTGTCTCATCCTTTCATTGCTGTGACAGTGCATTTTATTTCTGTAGAGAATTGCTTTCATAGGGGTATTAGGAAATTTCGGTACCTTAAAAATAGGTGGGTATATGTAGTTAGCATCTACAGATGTTGTAGGGCAAAAAAAGGGGAGGATATAAGGAGAGCAAATAGGGAAGTAGGGGAGGTTTATCATATGGAACTTGAATATTTCATTCAGAAGACAGAGGAGGGAGGTGTGCAAGGATTCCTGATGTTTGATGAAAGATTAATAACAAAGCTAGGCTGGCATAAGAACCCAGACTCCATAGGAGGCAAATAGTGGTATTTTTAAATTGGTAAAGGAAGTCAGTGAAAATTGCTTTAAGTCAGAAATGCAAAGGGAATGGATTTTGTGTTTAGTATGAAATAATAGCAGTTGACTTGGACTCAGCATTCAGTGTCACAATGCAAAAAGTGAAATGATGGGAATATTTTTCTTAAGCAATAAATTGGACATATTAAGTGCTGAGGTGAAATTGTCTTGGGTTGGAATTATTTCTTGTTCTCTCCTGACCCTCAAGTGGGCTTAGAGAATGAAAAATCTTTGTTGAATCTAGGCAGTGAAGGAAGGAGAAGTGCAGATAGGTGATAGTAAGAATTTATTATCAGTTCAGTTAAAATTCATATGCTGCTGTCAGTTTGTTAATGCTTTCTCCTTTAATGCCAGTTTGCATTGGGCTTTTCAGGTTAAAAAAAAGAAAACGGAAAAAAAAAAGATAAATTTATCTCTGGCACTAAAGTAATAGTTCTTTGCTACCTTAAGGTTGGTATGCCATGTGCTTCTGAACTCTCTTAAGTGTGTAGGCATATGAGCAGATAAACTGGCCTGTTGGAGTTGGAATTCAGAGGGGAGATTTTAACTTAATATCTGTCTGGCAAATGCTTCCTGTGCATGGGTGCAGTTACTCCCTAGCAGCCTCAACAACAGCAAGTTTAAAAAGTCCAGCCCACGATCAGTGAGCGCTTGTGTAGAACGTGACCGGAAAAGATCTGGTTTAGGACTTCATGTTATAAAAGGGTCACTTTTTTTCCCCCAGTCTCTCAGAAAAACATTTATAGCAGGAGTGCCCTGTACTGAAAACAGCTTCTAGTAGTTCATATTTCCACAGATAATTATCCTGTCTTGCCAGTGATGTTTAGATAGGCCTTGGCATTTTCTATAAAGTACTGAAAATTAAGTACAAGACTTTGAAATAGACTCATTGTCTCATCTAATTGTTTTCAGTTGAAGCCAGAAAATGTTCTTTAGTACTTTAGTACTGAAGCCCTTGCCAAATAATTGTAAGATCCAGATGCTTTAAAATTAATGATTGCATGTTCTGTTGAGTCAGCTTTTTACTTTTGCAGGTTTTTAAAATTTAATTTCTTCGGAAAAATACGATATCTAGTACTCTCAGAAAGTGAACAGCTTTTGTAAAGTACATGCAGCAGATATTAATAACATGTGCTGAGAAAGTAAGTGTACTAAGTCTTTACTTTTTAAATAAACCTACAAGTGTCATGTAGCATAAACTACTCCACACAGAGAAGCATCGCAGTGTATCCATTAGGAGTCTGTTAGTATTGATTCAGCCTTGTGCCTCATGGTAGCACATGCAACATGGCTAAAGCAACGTGACTATGTAACATGAATGTTCTTTTTCTCCTCCTTCCCACTCCTGACCTCTTCCTGAAGACTATGTACGGTATGCCCATGGGTTAATATCAGAGTATATTCCTGAAGATCTGAGTAAAGAGTTGTTAAAATACTTGGGGTAAGTGTTGTTCCAGCTAGCTTATAGCTTTACATGGCATGAATTAATGTTCATTTGGTCATTTCTGTTGAATATTGGGATTTGTTTATCAAGGTTGCAGTGAGTGACACAATGAGATTATATTTGCCACACTTTCAACGTGATTTTTCAGATGTAGATTATGGGGGTGCTTTTGGCTTTCCTATGGTGTTAAGGACTGTGAGCTGGGGGAGATGTAATATTAAAGTCGGATATGTCTGTTACCACCATTGCGTGATGAAACCCTGAGTAATGTATCCTATTTTAAAGCAAGTGGGAGGAAAATCCAAAAAAGCCATTTGTCCAAAATTGTCAAGCACAAACAGCAGAGCCAGGAATTGAGTCTTCATCCCCAGTCTTCCTTCCTTTTCCCTACTCACTCAGTGCTGCTTGGATTTGACTTACTTATCTCACCTGTGTTAGTTTGTATTTAAATCTGGAAGGTGAGCCAACATCCTCATCCTGGTGTTCCCTGCCAGCTGCAGACTTGGCTTGGATCATCACTGGGACTCTGCACCTACTCATCAGTTCAGTTCTGTTCAAAGGCTTCTGTTACTGTGGCCTTTGGAAAAGTGTGCAATTTGCAGCTTGAAGCCCCATAGCTGAACAGTTTCATAAGTCAGAAATACAGTCCATGAGCTGCTTTTTTTTGGCAAGTGCTTGCCATGTGTGAGCAGCTGATAACCAAAACAGCTTTCATGAAGAAGGATTTCCAAACTTTAGGTTGTGCATTTCATCTGTCTTAATTTTTAGTTTAACATCTTTTGTTCTGCAGGCTCCCAGAACTTAGAAGCCCAGCACCAGAGCCACCACTGAAGGTAGGAGAACATTAAGATATTGATAGATATGTTGTAAGTTAATTTTTCTGAGTTATTATTGAAACTGGACCAGACCAAGCACTGGGTCCAATACATTAAGTAAGGTGGCCTTGTGAAAAACAAGTCTAAAACAGTGCAAGAAATTTACCAAGTAACTCATATTTTTAATAAGGAATATTTTGGTTGGTTTTCGTGTTTCAAAAAGGGGAAGGAAAAAGAGAGGCATATTTTATGGTTTTGGTCAACAGTGTTTTTCATTCGTGTTTTGCTTATTTAGTTTTACTGAGGTTGATGGGACAATATGACCTCATAGGTCTTCTTTCATATATAATTTATGAGGACCCTGAAAGGGACCTCCTGGGTCATGGATTCCCAGACAACCATGTTGGATAATCTCTCATACAGTGACCATTCTTCACTGTAAGTCTCATTAGGATTTTTTATTTCCATTACTTCTCTTGGAAGAGTGTTCTATAACCTCATTCCTCTGATGCTCAGAAACCTTTCTGTAAATTCCACCTTGAATTTATTCATGGCCAGTTTATTCCCCTGCCCTTTTGTGCTAACTTAATCATTGTTTTTTGAAATTGAAATGGCTCCTTTCCCTCCCTAACATTAGTCCTTTCAATGTGTAAAGGGAAAACATACATGCTTTGTGTTTTGATTTTGAGAAGCCAACTTGGTTGTGTAAGATGGCTTCTCCATTCCCTCATTGTGGAAGCATTTCTTTACACCTATTCCAAGATGAACTCAATTGTTTTAAAGCAGGTGACCAGAAAAATGTGTAATTATTTCTGATAAAACCTTTAGTCATACAATATGATGGCATTCTTCCCTTCTTGTCTTAACTAGAAATACTTTGTCCCATTGCAGACTAGAATCCTATTTGCCTCTATTGATGTGTGATCAGATAGCTCTCTGTCATGCTGTGAATAGTTAAGACACACAGTTGGGGTTTTTTTTTTCCACTGCAGTTTTTACTTGATCAGTTCTCAGATTTACAAGAAATTCATGCAGTTAGTTTCTGTGTACATGACCTTTTACTTCTTCTGTACATTGAATCTGGTTTTAATGTTTCCAGTCTTGAAGGTTCCCTGACTTTTTTTCACAGTGTTAAAAGCTCCTTAGGTGTTCATAATGCTACTCAGTGGTGTACATTCAGCAAATGTTAGCATTCTATTATTATCTTTATTTAGTAATTAACTAGGAATCTACATCTGATCCAATAACATCCCTTTCTGCATTATTTGCCTTTGTTTCCCTTTTTCCCAGTTTCTCACCTATGTTAAACTTTTTATGCAGTATTTGTTTTCTTTAATTTCAGCTGCTTAAGTGGCACCATGTCAAGTCCTCTGGCAATCCTTCACATTCTGTTGCCAGAAAATGTGTTATATTTGAGAAAATAAAGGCAAGTTAGTAGGCATTACAGTGTTTAGTTTTTAGGCTGAGACAGGCTGAGAGAGTTGGGGATGTTCAGCCTGGAGAAGAGAAGACTCCAGGGAGACCTTAGAGCACCTTCCAGTACCTTAAGGGGGCTACAGGAGAGCTGGCAAAAATTTTTTACAAGGGCATGTAGTGACAGGACAAGGGGCAATGGCCTTAAGCTGAGAGAGAGGGTAAGTTTAAATTAGATATGAAGGTGATGAGGCAGTGGAACAGGTTGCCCAGAAATGTTGTGAACTCCCTGGCAGTGCTCAAAGCCAGGTTGGATGGGGCTCTGAGCAACCTGGTCTAGTGGAAGGTATTCCTGCCCATGGCAGGAGGGTTGGAACTAGATGATCTTTAAGATCCTTTCAAACCCAAACCTGATTCTGTGTTTCATTTACTCTTTAATTATTCTTCCTTCTTTCACTTTTTCCCCACTCTCTTCTCCTGAGTCCTGCTATCACTTTTTCTTCCATCTTACATTAGAGATGGGTCCTTGGCTATTCTGCACTGATATGGTCCCTGCCTGATGGAACATACACCGGGTTCTGCCTCTCATCTCTGATGTGGTCTTCCAACTGGATCAGCATGTTGAGTTTTACTTCTATCTTGAATTGAGTGATTTCTGTTCTCTCTTCTGTCCCTGCACTTAACCTCTTCATCTTTATTGAAAATTATTTACTGAGGCAAAGGAGTTCGTCCATTTTGGGTCCACACATAGGTTAACTTTAATATCTATCCAATCCCTACAGTATAGCAGCTTCACTTTCTCTTTTAATTCCCTTTTTGCCTCTGTGGCTAAACAACCTTGTACTGTTTGTTTTAATTTCCTTTCCAAGATCTAACTCAGCTTGACTTTTTGGCAGTTCTCACTTAGTCTCAGTATTACCTGACCCCTAAACCAATCTTTTTTTTAATATTTCTTTTCCCCCAGTCTTTTTTTCCCCCATCCATTAGAGAATTCTGCTTACACCTAGTGTCAGTTGGATTTTTTTGGGGATGAATGGGGATTGGTGAAATATGTGTGCATCTGTGTGAGCAAGGAGCCACATTTATAGTGTTTAGTCTGAGAAGCTCTTTCCTCCAAGCTTTTCACCTTGTTTGAAGTAAAAGATCCAAAATCACTTCTTCAGTCTTTTTCTTTTACCTTCTAAGTGTCTTCCTCCACATCAAGTCCCTTTGCTTTGCCTTAGAGAAGTAAGGCATATGGTTTGCAAAGTTTGCCCCCCTAGAACCAATGACCCCACTTTTGATTATCCTTTCCACTTAATATGAACTGGGCAGCCTATGTCTACTGAAACAAGATTAGGTACCACGCTGGCCTTTCCTGCAATGTCCCTGCTACTTACTGAAACAGAGTCTAAAATAACCTCATTTCTGGCTGGTTCAGTGACTGTTCTGTTTAGCAGCATGTCAGCTAGCACATAGAGGGATAATTGAGCCCTACTGTTATTAATAGCATTTGTTCTCCAATGGATATCCATAGATATGTTATTTCCATGTGGCTGGACAGTTGTTCTGGCTGCACAGTTACTTGGCCCTTTGATTCAGTTAAGAATTATCTTTATGCGTTGTAAGAAATATTAAGCACACATCAGGAGCCAACTGATAGTCATTAGCTATATAAGCATGTTAAAACAACTGTATTAAACTGCATGTGATGTACATTCCATATTGTGTACGAATAGCTTTTATACCGTTGGGATAGTTCTGAGAATCTATTTTTAAGAACAGTTTTATTTCAGCAGTTTGGTTGCAGAGGAAATGAGGCTTAGAACTGTTCAGTTGTTGGGCAGTGAGACCTTGCTGAGGATCTGATTAATTTCCAGAGCACTGACCAGGGTGTGTATGATGTTTCTGTGTTTAAGTCTTTGCAACTTCAGAGATTAAAACACTCCTTTATTTCACAGTCTCAGAAGAGCAAGGCAGACTTATACGTGGAAACTTTGTCTACTTCAAACCCTTTTTAATCACTTGTGTTGGCATTTCTCTTCATGAGGTCAAGGTGTAGTAACAGACATAATATATGATTATTGCAAAATAAGGTTCTAACATGCATTTCCTGTTTTGGAAAAATAATTGCATGTTTGGACATTACATTTAACTCTGAAGGGAGGAGAGATGTAGAAACTGCAGCAGAAAAGCAACGACATTCTCTTTCGTGAACAAGAACAAACTGGGTACAGCCTGGACTTTGTGATTTAATGATTAAATCAAAATTGCATGTTCTTTGTATTAATTGTAAGCTGTTGATCTTGTGTTGTAATCATCGCACTGTCCGGTTTGTCAGCACAGGGAGTCTGGCCATTGGCAGATGATGAGAGACATTTACAAAGAATATGTAGGCTTTGCTACAACTAAACAGCAAATGTTTTGCTGAAATGCAAACATTTTTGTTATAAGTTTTAAAAACTTGTTTATCAGATTCCAGAAAGAGGAGAAAAGTAATTCTTCATTAGATTGTCATTTGAAAATGTAATCACAGCACAGTAAACAGCCTCCTAAAGAGGCTGATCCAGATTCCATTGAAATCAGAAGAAAAGGCTTCAGTTGGATCTGGTTCTAAGAGCTGAGAAATCTAGGCTGCAGACCTGGCTTCTGTGCCAAAGAGAGAGAGGGAGGGGGAGAAAGAGAGAGATATCACAAGCACCATAAACAAAATGAATAAAACAGGATCTTAAAATGTATGGTACCATCCAAGTTGCTTGCAAAATCACTCTCTTTGGCACAAAAGCTGGGAAGGCCACAGTCTAGATTTCACAGGATATTAAGGACAGGGTAGTAATATCAGATATATAATAATAATAAAAATACAGTGTTGTAAAATACTACATACTTTTTTTCCCCTTTTGGAAACATACCAGAAAGTTTTCACCTTTAAACTAAACACATGCTCACAGTTTATGGAAAGAAATATTCATTTTTACAGCCTGATCATGTGGAGTGCCGAGAATCGTTCACGTGCATTATTTCTGAAGTTAGAAGGCACACAGCACATGTAGAGTCAAACTTAATACACTGTTGGATTCAAGTGTTGAAGCAGTCAGTGGAGCTATGGCAGTGTTTCACTGTTGCCAGCCTGTAGAAACTAATTAATTCTAAGGGCTGTGAGCAGACAACAGACTAGATGATGATCCGCTTGTGTTGGCAGATAGCTACAACACTGGAGTTGCTGCACAGGTCCGTGAGATCGTGAGCACCACAGTTCCTTGACTGTCAGGCACTAACTTCCAACAGCTGCTCCAGAAAGTTCTCTAAACAGACTGACACCAAAGTCACAATCATGGCCGATTTCTAACAGTCATTCTTCAGAAGGCTAGGAAGAAAATGCTTCCCTTGACACTGAATGCTCTCCTCTGAATGCTGTAAAGATGGTTTATATTCACATGTAGAGAAGATGGTTGCAGACAGAAATCTTCCACTCTTGCTGCAGATTCTTCGGTTGATTGCCAGTCCTGTTTTGGTGCTATGGTTACATTTTAAAGCCAAAGCTTTGAACTTCCATGTGTGTACATCATAAAAGTGGTTGACAGAGCAACTTCCTCACTCTAACATTTCAGAAAAGGAAATTGTCAGATGTCCCTGTGGAACCACAAGAAGACTATACTAAATTTAACAGCGACAATCTTAAAACCAAAAAGGTAAGCAAGCCTTTCATTCATACATGTTTTGCTGAAGTGTAGGTTAATACCAAATACTAGCACAGAGTACATAACTTTCTCCTTCAAAACACATCACAAATACAAAACAAATACAAAATTGTCTGACATCTGTAATTATATCTCTCTGAACTTCTCTTTCAGGTTTAATATGACAGTTTTAATTTCCTATTCTGAACTGTTTTGTACTCTTACTGCTGGGCTGTATTTCACCAGTGAACATTCCAGTGAGCCTCACAGACTCAGACACATGTGTTAAGGTGCACAGCTAATGTTTGCAAAGCTCTTTGAGATCTTTAGATGAGAAATCCTATGGCTTAGTGATAGCAACTGGTAAATTTCAGTTACTCAAAAAAGAAACGAAGATGGCAGCATTTACTTAAATTTCAAGGGATGCTAGTACAGGCTTTATTTTTACCTAGAAATATCGCTTATGCACTTACTTATGTCAACTTAATGAAGTTAAATCAACACAGAACTTACTGATTGCCAGCTCCAACGCATGTTTGGAGGCCAATCCAAATCTGAGTCCAGCGGTGCCTGCCACTGTACTATTCCTAGGAGAGCAACAGAGATGTGAAAAGAAATAGATCCTGTCTGTGTCTGCCAAAGCTGTGAAGCTTGTACTGGCTTATTTCTCTGAACATTGAAAGAAAATGAATCTTCCTCCAGTCCGTGGGGAACTGAAAAGGCCCTCTGTGCTGGTCTTGTGACCTTCAGTCTAATGCTGACTACTCGTTATCCCTTTGCAAAGAGAAGCAGCTGGTGACAGATGCATTCCTTCCTCCCCCCAAAACCCCAGATTTTTTTTTGTACTCATTGCACATTATAGTTTGGAAATAAGAGGATTGCCCCCTAAGTGAAGGTGATAAATAGTTTAAAATATGCATGTTTCCCCCCTCCCCACATTATATACTATAGCTTTTGAACTTAGCATAAAGATAGAAATAAACTGAGGAGAGATAATTCATTTCAACATTAAATATGATTTACTTCTGAAATATTAATGCACATTGATGAGAGAATCTGGGAAAGAAAAGATAGCCCTTGGACTCTGTACAGTATACTTCTCTTTTTTAAATACTTTGGCAGTGGTTTTGTTTGTAGAGTAACACAGACAATCATACAGTTGTTGCCTATCTCCATTGTATCCATAACCATCTAGCTGATCCCAAGTACTGTTATTGGGAAGTCCTGCAGACTGAGGAGTATCATAAAGAAAGGTCAATGCAAAGTTTTCTTAATAGGGAAAGCAGCTAGAGATTTAAAACATAATGCTTTAAAATACAAGAAAGAAAAGAGGTCAGCTCTATAAAATGTGGTTCATAAAATGTGTTTTAGGTGTAGAAGTCTGGGAAGTTGTCCCAGTGGCCTCAAAAGTGCTTTGCAAACGCTAGTTACCTTCTTCATTCCTAGTACTTCCATCTCTTTTCCCTTTATTTCACTGTGCATAGAGTCTTTGATAGTAAATCAGTGTGAATTATTCATCATCCGTAATGCAGGTCTGTAATTCAGCCTGCTGACAGCATAATCATGAGATTGAGTCGGAGGGTACAGAATGCATCTGTCCTATTGCATGCATTATTCCTCTTAATGTACACTCAGGGATTATCCCAAAGTAAACATTTGATTTGGGATACCTCATTCTGCAGAAAGGAGAGATGTTTCACCTCCTTGTCCTTGTAGTTGGTTTTCTGTCTTTGTTTGAGGTTAAGTAATTCATGACAAGTATTCTTCAGTTTGAATAATCTCAAATTTGCTTTTTAATGTTTTTCTCCTACAGTTCAAAGCCTGCATAGCATTATCGTTATGGCTGTATACTAAAAAAGCAATTCAACCTATTGCTTGACTTCTGTATTTAGGAGTTTGTAGCATCTGTTTCCCCCCCCCCCCCCAGTGGAGTTGCTGTTTAACTGTTTCGGTTTATCATTTCACTCACAGGCAAACACCAAGATGTCTGCAGCACAGAAGGCTCTGGCCAAAGTTGATAAGAGTGGAATGAAATCCATTTCTGCTTTCTTCAGCTCCAAACCTAAAACATCAAAATAAAGACTTGTTCTTGGAAGAATTTTATACAGTGGTTATTTTTATGTTAAGCTAAAGATGTCTCCTGGAGTTTTTTGTTAGTAGAGTGTATGCAGGGCATGTCTGGGTACGTGGTGGAGTGTGATGGAGAGGTCTGTGAGCTGGCAAGGCACAGAGCTGTTGGGCCTTAGTGGGACAAGGCAGTACCATGATATCTGATATTCCAGCCTGGACTGGGAAGATGGCACAGCTGCATTAACATGGTGCTGTGAGCTAGAAGCAAGGCTTAGCAGGGTACCATACCGTGCTGCTGCTCCTTCCAGAGCAAGCCCAGTCAAGCCCACCATGGAGTTTTCTCCATTACACTTCATTCTAGGCTGAAAACTTGCCCACCTTTGATGATTTCGTTTTTTAAATTCATAAGGAGCATTATTTTTTTAAAACTTTCTGAAGCTTTTTACCCAGTGTTACGCCAGAGTAGGATGGCATAATTGCATTTTTATTTTGACCCAAATATAAGCGCTGATGTAGGCGTTGTCAGTGGTGGCATTTTATTGAGGCAAAGATACTCTCTGTATTGGAATTTGGGTTGTTTTCAATATGCTGGAAACAAATGGCAATGAATGTCAGTGTACATGTAATGCAATAAAGTGCTTTGTGTAACAAACTTGTGCTTGCTGTATTTGCTGAATGCTTCAAGAGTTAGGTTTGGTTTCAGCACATTTTTTAAGGGGTTTTGGTATTTTCCTGTGTATAAATTTTAATCCTTAAAGAGTTCTGGCATCTCTTTGGCTTTACGTGATAAATCTCTTAGCACATAGCAATATAGGGATATTTTTATGTTTAGTTCCAAGGTCAAGAGGTCCATATGAAAATAATCAGGGAAAAATTGATTTAAAGGCAAGAATGGGTGGGGGTTTTTTGAGAAGCCTGTTTGGTGTTGGATTCAAAAGCTTAAGTATGAATGTCTTAGATAAGGTTTAGTTTTACAAAGTTTTGCACAAGGTAGGGCTGTTACTTAAAATGCACTACCGACTCTCTTCTATGTTCTTTCATCATTACAGAGTATTCATGTGTATTGAGAGGGATAGCTGATGTTGTGGCTTCCCTGATCAGAGAATTGAAAAAGAGATGGAGTCACTGGGATCATTTGTACAGATCTAGCCAGTTCTGCACAATACTCAGTGTCATCCACCAGTTGTACTGAGTCATTACTGTGGGTCAACTACAGTATGTGTTTTTGAAAGACACTCTTAAAATATGTCAGACTTTGCTACTTCAGCTCAGTAGAGAATCTGCTTGTATCCCTTGATAATACGAGTTTCAGAGAAATTAGGATTCCCCCTTTTTGAGTAACTATGCCATTTTTCCACTTCAAGCCTACTTGCTGTCATTTACAACGCATGGATTACAATGGTGTCTGTAAGGTTAAAAAGCTCTGTGGCACTCTCTTCCAAAAAGAAATTAAAGAGAAGCCTTGCCATGTGTTCTGTGCAGTTTTGTAGTTGTTGGGTTTTGTATGCGTTTTAAACTGGTGTTTTTTACAAACTGTCAGGTGTAGTTTGCAAATGCACAGAGGGTCAGCATGGTTGGAATTACAGATAGAGGAAAATACTTGGAAATCTACAGAATTATTATCTTTGATAATAAATAGTGTTTGATGAGCCCAGAATGAGCAATTGTGGTTATGAACTGGAAGGGTTAAATTCTGGAAAGCCAGCATTCAACCTCCCAAATCCATGTGAGTAGAAGGGATGCGGAAGTGATGGCAATTTTGAAAAACATCCATCAAAAATGCAGGATAATGCTATGGGAAAAAAAGAGAAAAAAAGAACAGGCATGTTCTGTCATGTTAATGGAGAAGGTTTGTGCAGTAAGAAACAAGTTAGGGAGTGTTTTGGTAGAAAAAAAGGAGTTGTATATCTATTAATGAAAAGCCAGCTCTGAGCACTAGAAGGTGCTGAGAAAGCAGACAAGCATGGGATGGGTGCTTGTTGGAAAACCAAGAATGGGAGAGAATTATGTTAGAAACTATGGTGCAGAACAGATACATGGTAGAAGCTCTTCTGGATATTTAATTATGCTAGTTTTAAGGGTTTGGGTTTTAACAGTTCAGAAGTTTTGTGAAATAAATTTTGCGAGTGCACCTTTTCATTGACTGAGCTGTTCAAGAACCATCTACAAAAAGGTCCCAGTTTCTCTGGCCAGAATTTGGGACAGAGAGAGAACAAATCTGATACAAATGAGAGGCCTTTGTGCTGACTTCTGATCTGGGGTACCAGGTTTTATTTTTTTCTTGCTTTATGCATGCCTGTTACATCTGCTGCTGTGCTCAAGGACTAAGTCTAGAGTTCTTCCTCTGTGCGGGGATGCATTTTGCTTTAGTGCCACATCTCGACTTCAGCTGTCAGCTATGCTGTAACTTACCACAATAGTAATTTTATTAGTGACTGTGCTTTTGGTTGAGCAGGAATTTGTGCATGACAAAAAAAATAAGCCATTTCCAAAAACCATTAGAGCTTTCACGTGAAAACAAAAACTCTTTTCCCTTTAGGAAAGCATGAAATACATTTAGTAACTTTGAAACTTCCTCGACATGTATCTTTAAGAAATTATGAAGGGCGGATGTGCCAAGCGCATAAAACAATATTTCCTACCACAATAAGGATTTAAATATAGTTACCCTGCCTGGCCAGCAGTAGCAGTAGGTCATTATGAAGTGCTGCTTTGCAATTTCTTCCTTCTTCCTAGCATAGTATGGAGCAATATGCCAGCACTATTATAGAAATGTGGTCTTACTTTATTTCTTTTTCTGGGTTAACGTGACATCTCTACATGTTCATGTAAATATCTGATGAGCTGTGATGCTTTTATAGTTGTTTATCTGGGATTAAACAGCTCTTACATTTTCACTTTTTTGGACTTTGCATAGCAAATGGGTTGACATCAGTGGACATGGAAAGCATGGAAACACAAGCACTGACTTAGGGATATGTAAGGGTCAAACTGGCACATCATTTTCAGTCTTAAGTAATAAACTTAGTTCTATTTGTAGAAGTGATTGGTGATTTGAATATTTTCAGTGGAAGAGGTGGCATAGTTGGCAGGACTTGCATTCAGATCTGAAATCTGGAAGGGTTCAGTGTGCTTGTTTTCAGGTGTTCCATTGCATCTGATGTGATGTTTATTGGAGCAAATTTAAATGCGTGGATGGTTATTTGAATAAAGTAATGTTTTTGACTAGGGTTTTCTTTCCTTTGTAGATGCCTGAGAAAAGACGTGCAAAGAAGAAATGAAAGGAGCATAAGGAGACTCGCTTATATTATTGCAACTTGCCATAATCACAAGGCTGCTTTTGACGGCTTTTTTTACGCACTTTCTGAAAAATAAATGCTTGACATCGGACATGCCCTGTTCCAAGAAAAAGCAAATCTCAGCAGATTAGCATTGTTAAATATGCGGTGTGTTAAACATACACTGCTTCAAATTTTATAGCTTGCACATGATTGGTCTATCGGGCCCTTCCAGGAAAGCACTTACGAGCAGGCCTAATGTTAAGCACATGAGCAGTGATCCCAAAGTCAGCCGTGTTGTTCGCGTGGGTAAGTGCTTTGCTGGATCGGTGCCTGTAGCCCTGTTAGGTGCTGAGCATCCTGATCCATATCCAGCAAAGCACTTACGTCCATGCTTATCTTGAAGTGGAAGAGCCAGTCTAATATTTGTGCATTAGTGTTCACCATAAAATCTCTCTTGGCACAATGACTCATATGCTTACTATTGAGCACCTGCCCAAGTATTTTGCAAGATCAGACCAACTGCGTCCTTGAGCAAGTCTTAAATACTTGATTTTCTATGAAGTTTTGGTTTTACTCATTTTTTAATAGAATGTATGCTTCTAGTGACTGTCATTACAAGTTTTAGAAGCTGTATAGCAAAATATGTTTGTATAGCATGTTCTATGCAATTTCATCTTTCTTTTTCAAAATCTATCCAAATTCAGAAAAGTGGCCTTTTTGGATGAGAAGTCCAATGTTCAGTCATAAAATCAACCAAAACAGAAAAAAATCCAATATTGTCTGTTTTTAGGACAATTACATTTTTAAAAATAATTTCACTGAGTTTGATTTACACGACTTTGTCCAACACTGACCTGTTTTACAGAAGGTGTCGCCTGGTTCAGGTTGTGTGGACAGTGTGACTCTTAAGTGCTAAAGCTTTGGGTGGGTTCTGCGTTCAGAAGAGCAGATGGAGAAGCTATATTTTTTTATTTTACTTCTTTTATTCTAAGGGATTAAAGCCTTACAGATGTATAAAATAACATGTACATTTTGTGTTAAGAACTAAACCAAAACCTATGTAATTCTTCAGGTAAAAAAATCCTTTTTTTATTAATGTGACACTTTCTGTGGAGTGAGCTTCAAGCAAAATGTCAGCCTGAGTCGACATAAAACATGCGGAAAGTGGATGCTAATGAGATCCTGAAGTGATTTGTGTCATATGTAGTCTGATGTTCTTAACTTAAATACCCGTGTATCAAACTACTGTTAATATATAACTGTTTGCTGGAGAACTTTTTAAGTTAATAATTGACAGGATTTTGAACAGAATGAATGTTTACTTCTGTAAATTCCGACTGTGACCCCAGTTCACAGATGCCTACAGCAAATGACCAAAATGCTTGATAAAGCTTGAATATATTTGAAATGTTCTAGGTAGAACGTAAATAAATATTTTACATCAACTCTAGCAAATTTTGCCTAACTCTGAGTAAAGAAGAGCTCCAAGAAGAATTTATTATGACCTTGCTGAAAACTAAATTCCAGGACAGAGGCAATAGCTTATTCAACTTTCTTTTCAACTAATTCTGTTAATCTCTGTTTCAGAATATGAAAAACCTGGACTATTAACTGTTTAGAAATCATATATGAAAGGAAATATAATCTGAACGCCTATTTTAGGAATTTGCACTGAATTATTTTTGTTAGTCTGGTGAAGCAATGTACACTTTCCCTTTTTAAGGAAAAAATATTTATTTTAACAGTTTTTAGGAATACAGCAAGATTATTATATGGGTCCAAAATGAAATTTCTATTTTTCTAGCTTACATTAAAAAACACTTGATGTATGAATTAAGATGATATATTTCAGTATGTGGTTCCATATTTTGTAAGATTTTATTTTTAATTCATGTACAAGAAAGAAATAAATGCCTTTGGAATAATTTGCTGATTATTTCTTCACTAGTATCACAGAGAAATGCAAAGAAAAACATGGTGCAGTCAGGCTACTGATGCTGTTACCCTCCACAGGGTAGTCAGTAATTCCTGGACTGAGTTGAAAGAAATAATTAATCCTGATATAAATACAAATCTAGAAGTTCATTAAGACAGATTCAGTGATGCAATTAGGCTAATCCCTGAGGACCTCACTGAACAGGTGTTCTAAAGAGAACCCATCTCTGTCTACATATAGTTGCTGGCCTACATACTCTGGACATTTTCATTTACATGAACATGGTGGTGAGTCTTTGAGCGATGGTGGGATGAAGAGAGCAGAGGTGAAGAGAATGATACGATTATTTGTGTAACTTTTTACGTATTTTGCATTCTTCCCCATCACATATGTGATGTATAGGTGCTCCACCACAGACTGACATGGAACTGATAAACATTTTCCATGGTTTTTTTTAATAGATAGTTAATAGAACACAGAGGAAAAGCTGTTCCTCTGCTAAAACGTTATCCCGGTATCACCCTGATATTATAAGTGCTGACATGAGGCTTCAAGGCTGTTAGGATAGTTACAGCCATTTCATTTATAAAATCCAGACAACAAGGGGCAAAGCAAAGGTGATGGGTATTTTATTTGGCTGTCAAATTGGTTTATTGGTATTAATGAAACCAAACAAGAAAAGAAGTAATGTTTGTACCATTTCATATACCCATCGCTCACCAGCACTTATCTGAAGAAAGAGAAGTACCAGTGCTAACAACAAAGCAATAGGGCAGCATCTATTTAAATAAGACGTAGCATTTACACTTCTTAGTTCAATGAAGTCATCTCACAAGGTGTTGCAAAGACTGAGGAAAACAGCACACTGCTTAAAGAGCTTCTATAGCTCAAATGTCCAAGCTGAGCTCTCTAGCACCCTCTCTGTGCACAGCTGTTGTCTTTTAGGGTCTGTCACATTGCAAGTAGCCCTAATTTTTCCAAAGCTCCCTTTTAAAATGCATTGTGTACCCTGAGATAGTTACAAAGCAAGCAATGGTGTGTCAGGTAAAACAATGCCCCAGTGAGGCTCATCAATTTTTAAAAGCAGAAGCTAATAAGAGGTTGAAAAGTTCTGCTTTAAAATTTGGCTTCTGATTTGGGATTATGGTCATTGTTTTGTTCACCCTTTCTCTTTTCAATCTGAGGACCTGATTCTTTTTCAGAAGATGCTAATTTGTTATAGCCCCATCTCCCCTTGACTTCAGGCCAACTGAGCAAGCTGTTGCAGAACAGGAATCCACATTCATGAAGACAGCCAAAATCAAAGCTCTCTGCAGCCCTAGTTGTGAATGGAATCATCGCCACTTCCTCTTGAATTCCTTGTGCAAGCTGGCATTGCTACAGGTTCTTCCAAAACAGTTCAGCGTTGATTCAGTAGGGGTGAAAGTGAAAAAAAACCCAACCTGATGTACTTTCTTCTCTTGTAGTCTATCCTGTGCTGGAGAAGCTGAGCAGAAAGGTTAGAGAGACAAAAATGAGGATGAAAATTAAGAAGAAGGCAGCAATGCTGGCTCAAATAAAAAAGGTGATGTTGAAAATAAAGGAAAAGTAGGCAGTGAGGATGGAAATAGTGGAAAAGGAACTGAAGAAGTGAATGTGGAAAAAGACTAAAATGAGGCTAGACATGAAGAAAGTGTCAGCAATGTTGGCACAATTGAAAAAACCTGTATTTAATTTCTGCTGAACTTCTCTACCTTTGTTACACCAGTCACGCTATGCCCTTGCCAAGGATCTGGTGCCACCTGAGTGGACGCACTGGACACAGAGATTGGGCTGCTGTTATCAGCAGTGGGATTTGCTGCTGTGCCTTTCCTCCAGATGAAGCTGCAGCAGCACTGAGCTCAATCCTGCTGTTTCTTCCATATGAGGTAGACCGCCAGGTATCATGCCCTTTCCAGAGCTCACATCATCTCCAGACAGCAGCAGATGGCGTTTGGTGGTATGTGTGGTGTCTGCAATGCCTTACGCCTTACGTGTGTTTCGCCTTTCTCCTGACGTCAATTTCCTTCCCCAGCGTCACGTCCCATCACATCATCTCTTGATGGTGCTACTACTGGACCACGCCCTTTCTTGTATTTCAAAATATCTTGGTGCCACCCGTGCCTGAAGGCTTGTAACGAGTCAGTACTTCTTGCATCAGCTACTGGTGCTGCAAAGCCACATTCCCAAAAGAGAATTGTGGCTGTCTTCCTGCAGAGTCGCATGGAAAAGTGTCCTGGTTTAGGGCAAATTTTGGGAGGAAACCTCCGAATGGGGTCCCTCTAGAAAAGCAAATTCAAGTTGCCCCTTCCCCAAGTGGTTCAGGAAAAGATTTCCTTGGAGAAATGTGGAAAAAACTTTATTTAACAAGCAAAGTATTCACAAGCATTAAAAATTAATAATATTAAATAATAAAACTTCTCAGTTATCTGAAGAGATGGCAAATTCAGAAAGTCCTTTTTGTGGGTTGTAGCTCAGCTCACTCAGTCTCTTATCAGTCCCTCCTGGAAAACGCCACATCCGAGGCCCTGGTGGGCCACAGGCGTGAGCTCCCATTGTTTTTCTGGGTGTTCAGTCCAGAGCAGGTTTGAACAGTTCCAAGAAAAAGAAAAACTACAGTCTGGGGAACTTCTCTGCCTCAGCTAACTGAAAAAAAACCTAGCTAAAAAGCAGAGAGCTCTCTCCCACTGTCTGTCCATGCTGCAGACAACACGGTCTGTGTGAAGGATGCCAGGAGCAAGTGCAGTTTCTGTAAACACACTCCACACTTCTTCTCCCCCACTTCACTCTCAGAACCAGTCTTAAAGGTGCAGAACTTAATATCCAGCATAAACAGAACAAACGACTGGGGATACAAGCATCATGTAGTCACCCCAGGACATTAAGACAAGGGCCAGCAAGTATAAGTTGCACTGGGAAAGCTTTTGTCTTGACATAGAAAGAAATTGTCCACATTAGGAACAGTCATTCACTGGAACACCTTTCATGGGTTGTGGTAGAGTCCCCATCACTGGAGGTATTCAAGATGCAGTTGGACAGATAGATAGATAATCTCATCTAGGCTCTTTTTTCCATGAATGGTTGGACCAGACGATGTTTTGAACACGGGCTGTTCTATAATTCTATGAAATATATAATGGATGTGCCACCACAAAATTGCAGCAAGAGTGAGTGCTATGTACTTTGTTCACAGCCCATTGGTTAGAGAGTGCAGCTTTGGCTGGGAGGAGACATTCAGGGAGGATTATTTGCTGTGGTTTTTATTTACAAAGCAAGTTGTCCCTGTATGCATATGCCTGACTTTAGCATTTCTCTTCCAGGACTATTGGTTAGTGACAAGCAGCATGGGCCAAATGATCTACAGAGATCAGAGGGTTGTGTCGTTGGCTTGTTTGGAGGATTTTTTTGCAGGAAAATATTGGGGGGGGGGGGGGGGAGGAGCNGGGGGGGGGGGGGGGGGGGGGGGAAGGCTCAAAGGCTGGAAGGTTGTGGAGTGTGCCACTCTGGAAATGTTCAAATGTTCAAAACCCACCTGGATGCACACCTGTGTAACCTGCTCCAAGTGACCCTGCCTGGGCAGGGAAGTTGGACTAAATGATCTCCAGAGGGCACTTCCAACCCCAACAATTCTGTCACTCTGATAAGATTGGAAATAAAGGAGTAGAGGTAGGAAGGGCAGAGAGAAGAGAGAGCTTGAATAGCACCGGGAAGCAAAGAGGACCATGGTTCAGCACTTTTCCATGCTCTCATTTTATCTGGAAGTCGTGCTTTAAAAGTTGTTCTTTACTTGTGCCAGTGGTATGTGTAAACCACTAGGTAGAAGGCAACTACTAAAAAGCAGTAACTCATTAGGATGGACATGCTACTCCATGACAAGAAGAAAATGTTACTGGACCCTTTAAAGAGAAAACCACCATAGAAATGAGTTTGCCAGTAGCACTTGTAAGGATCAGAAAGATTCTTGGTGCAGTTTGCCAGGTCCTTTTTCAGCAGTTCTTCATAGGAAACTGTTTATTTTTACAGTGTACAAAAGAGTCCTACTTGGCTTTGAAGCCACTGAGAGATGAGGTATCTGTCCCAGTGGGCTTACAGAATAACTACAAACAGTGACATTCTCAGATGTCCTCATATTTGTGTCCATGTGTTCTGTTCCATGTGTGTGTGAGTATTTTCAACTCTGCCAAAATGTAACCACACAAATCCTATTGGGCAGAAAGGGAGTTGTGTATCTGAATTCTGTCCTGGGGTTTGGAAGCACTGAGCTTAAACTAACAGTGTGTATAAACAGTGTGTTTTTTGGTTGACATAACCTAAGCCGTTTTGCTTACAATACCTGGTCTCCATGAGTGAAGGGAAGGGCTTGGGAAGGAACAAAGCTTCAATGGGTAAACACCTGGCTGCAGGTGTCAACAGGAATCAGGCATTGACAACTATGGAACCCACTTTGAGGACTGAGACCTGCTAGGAACCGGTAGGACCCATCTGACAAAGTGGAGAGTTTTCCCCCGTGGAGAGTTGTGACGGATTGATACAAGCTCAGGAACAAAGCAGGGAAGATGCAGAGAGGGATTATTGTCTGTGTGGAGCAGCCTTTTGGATGTATGGAGTTCCTCTATGGAAGAGATGGGCTTGTTTTCTTCCTCCTTTGTGAGGTGGAGAACATAACCACTGTCTGTACCCCAAGTTACCACTTTTCAGGGGGGAAAGTTGAATTGGTTGGAGTATTTCATTCAAAATCTGGATCCTACTCAGGATTTTGCAATTTAATATCCAAGAATCACATTCTCCCTGCTGGCCACAGTACAGTGGATGGTGATGGTGGTCCATCAGGAGTACACTGAGCCCACATCATGCCTTTTTCTCACATCCATTGCTTCCTGGGATGGCCTGTGCTCTTTACACCTGGGTTTGGCAGTGCTTCATGATTTGCTTGTGGCCCACTGTCCTGACACTGCCACTAACTTGTTTACCTCCTTCAGCATCCTATCAGCTGCAAGTATTTGTAGGAAACATTTTGGACATTTTGCCAAGTTGTTGTAAAAGATGTATTTGCAGAGGGCCTAAAAAGGTCATGTGTCCCTCCATCCCAGCCTTGCTTGACAGAAACCCAGCTGATGCTGATACTGATTCCCCTTCTGCACCTACAGGGAGCTCTATAATTTGTGTCTGTTGGTTCATTTTTTCCACTTGATCTGTGGGACACTGATTTTTCCCTCTTGTTAATGAAGCTATGTGGTATTAATCTATTGGTGTTGGAGCAGCACGTGTTTGTCTAGTGATCTTCAATCTCTTCAAGGAGCGTTTCCAGGTCTCATGTGGTTTATCGTCTGCAGGAGGTAGGGAAAGAAGTAAATGAGACAGGAAGAAGAATGAGGAGTGGTGTGTCTTAATGAACAAGAGATGTTTTCCCTGGGGAGCCAGAAAAAAATTAAAACTAGAAGCTGCGACCAGGGTTGGTGAGTGGGTAGGAAGAGGTGGAAGACAGGAAAAGAAGGGTTCATGTCTCAAGCAAATGACATCAACACTGCTTCCCAGGCTGAGAGCTATGGCAGTAGGCACAGTTGCCCACTGAGCCTTCTTGGGCTGTGGAGACAGGGTAGGGTCTCATGTTTGGCAGAAGTGTCCAGGTGCCAACGAGTGTTTCTGCTCTGCATCTCTAGGAGCAGCAGACCCAGGATATCTGCAGCCAGCTGGACCCAAACAAACATCTGTGGGCTTTATTCTCCTCTCACCTAGGTAAAGGTGACCTGAACGGCCAGAGGAGGAGCTTAAAATCACCGACTGGCATCCAAAAATCTGGTTACACTTCTTCCCTTGCTCCAAAACTCC
The DNA here is from genome assembly GCA_013398275.1 of Promerops cafer. Classification (NCBI taxonomy): domain Eukaryota; kingdom Metazoa; phylum Chordata; class Aves; order Passeriformes; family Nectariniidae; genus Promerops; species Promerops cafer. Next base: position 478,823 of record VZSE01011883.1, read on the forward strand.
ACTGAGACCTGGGATGATAAACATACTTTTTTTGCCTCATGGAGGGGAGGAAGGATACAAATTTCTACTTTTCCCCCATTTCAGCAATCTTGTGGTACCTTGTATATTACTATGAGCTCCTTGAGGCAACAGCCACTTTTTCAGCCATCTTCAGGCAGCTCTTGGCTTACAAAAGTCTTGATCATTAGTTATTCCTCTGAATCTCAATTGTAAGAATTTTGTTTTATTCAGGGCTACAGGATTTGCCCATCTAAAATATCAGTGAAACAAATAAATTCTCCTTGAAGAGTCCTAAGTGCTTTTTGATCTTTTCTAGAAATCCATATTAGTGAAGGCTTGGTTTATGATGTATACTGCTGTGCTTCTTAACAGACCTTTTTGTAAAATGTAAGGATTTGGTTGAAATATTTTAAAAATACTTCATTTTTTAAGATATTCTCTTCCTTGGGCCCCAGAATTCTATTGCTTTCAACTGGGCACGAGTACAGCCCTTTGCCTGAGCTCACTGGCTCCTGGCTTTGGACTGCTGTTGGTCTATTACACCCGAGGGAGTAGTATGAAGCTAATGACCAAGGGCAGAGGAGAGTTACACAAAAAGCTGCTGAATAAAGCCTGCAACAAACCAAAAATAGCTGGGGGGAGGTGGGAGGAGGAGGAGGGAAGGCGGGTTGTGCTGCACGAGGCTCCAGATGGGCTCTGCGTGCTGCATTACAGCAACAGAGCCATGGGGGACGAGTGGAAGGTTCCCATCCCTAGAGGATGTATGGTACCAACCTGCAGCACACATTCCTCACCAGGTGAAGGATTCCTCAGCTCCCCGTCCCAGGGACACCACCCAGCCAACTCGGCTAGAGGGCTGATGTTCAATGGGAACCAGCATGGCTCTTTGCTCCTACAGCACTTGTCTTAGTAGCTAATTAGACCAATTCCTAAATAAGCACTACAAATAGTAAACATGCAGTAGCATCCTGGTTTAACCAGGAGTTGAAGATAGTGCTGAAACCATTTATTAGTGTTTTAAAAGGCTACTGGAAACCTCCTTTTCAAGGATGAGTTAAGTAGCCTCACTGTCATATCGCTTCTGCATTTTGAAGTCAAACAGCTCCATGATCTATGAACTCAAATCACACAGTTAATTACCCCACATTCCCCCTTCTTTCTCCCCTCCCTCTCCCACTTTGCTCTTGAAATACATTATATTTCTTTGGCAGTCCACTGAGAACAATGTCTGCTTTTGTGACAGCAACATTGCCAGTGGTGTAAAAATCTCTGCGTCTGTCAGGTTTCCCCATGTGAAACATAATTGCTTAATTTCCATTTGAAAGTACATCCCTGACATTAGAACAACGTAGACACACCAAGGATAACAATGATTTCCTGACACCTACAATGGGGCATAATGTGGTAATAAATATGTGTGCAAAATGAATGCTCCGCACACAGAGGGAGCAGGTCTGAATTTACAGCTGCAGATGAAGTGTTCCTCAGGAAAAAAAAATAATAAAAAGAAAGAAACCAACAGATTAGCATCAGTGTGAGTCTATGTCAACCAGATGGCTTGCTGTGGAAAAAGAGCTTCCCTGCTTTATTCCTGGCTAGCAGGCTGAATGTCTGAGATGAGAAGAAAAAAATGATCTCATTCAGTTGGGGTTTTTTTTGTCCTTGCATCCATACAGTTTGAGCTGGAGCAGAGTAAAAGCTCTGAAAAGAACACAGAAGTTGTCCCCTAATGGTGGTGTGCGATGGACCAGGAAAGCTCCTGGACACAGGTTCAAGCATGCCAAAAGCACAGCAGAGAGCACTTCCAGCTGGGAGGGGGGGAGCCCTCAGGGGACAGCCACTGGGTCTAGCCAGGCATCTACTCTGCACCTTGAAATGATGATGTGCTTCTCCCTCTGACTTCTCCATGCTTCAGATGGTCTCTAAAATGGTTGGAGCAGAGGTCATCTCCCCAAAGTCCCAGTTCCTAGCGTCCTTAGATGTGTTGGTCCTAGCCTGCCAAGACTGGACTTGGACTGGAGCACACAGGCAGTTCATCTGGAGGCAGCTACACCAGGCTGCTGCCTGGCACAGGCCACCTTATCTCATTTTAGGCATTTAACTGAACACTTAGTTAGGAGCAGTTTCCTTCAGGGTCACTGGGGACAAAAACACATCTTCATTTGAGTGTTGACAAGAGGTCTGGTGGTGCCTCTCTCTACAGACTGTGGGAAAAAGTCCTAGTGTAATAAGACTCTCAACTTGGCCTGAAGTGAAATGGGATGAATCCAGGCTCAGATGTCTCCCTTCAGGGTGGTGAGTGCCGTCCATTGCCAGAGCAGGTCAGGACATCCTCACTGTCAGAATATCTGAATCACACATGGCTTCTCCCCAGAGACACTGCAGTTTGACTTCTAATGAAGGGACCTGTAGCTGATAGTTTGAAGAAGTCCAAGTGCACTTATCTTTACAGGCATTTGAGACCCAATACAAGATTTACAGTGTTGGCTTGTTTCTAAAGTATCATTTCACAAAAGCTCTAGTACAATGGTTCCTAGGACAGACATCATCTTTGGACAATGTGCTTCATGCAGCAGGCAATTTTGCTTGGAGTTTCTGAACTCCAGTTAGAACTAAATGCATTTCTCTGACACTGTCATGAGGGTTGTTCTACAGAGAGGCTGTAAAAAATAATCAGGGTGATTTGACCTCTCTTATCTGCAACAAGTGATGAGTTGTGACTGTGCACCAAGAAACAGGAGATGAGAATCTTCCTTCTCTTTGGAGAAGTTGTGACACCATTTTTTAAGACCTCCTTCAAGGCTAGGGCACCATTCACAGGGCAAGAATTGAATAGTTATTTTTCAGTTTCCTTTGTTTAAATTCTGTTCCCAATGGAAATTTCTCACAGTAAGAAATGAGGATGATGTTTAACTTTGATTTGGTCTATGGTAGAATTAATGTGCATGGAATATCCAGTTCTCTATTCTTTACTTGTCTTTGGCACTGAATGAATGTCTGTCATTGTGAATATCTACAAAATTACTGTTTTAATGACCTGTTTGCTTCAATTAAGGCCTGGCTATTATCTTTCCAAGAGGCAGAGGGTCGGGGAGGGGGAGACAGAACAGGAGAAAAAAGCTGATCACTAGGATGTGTGAGTAGAACATTTAAGGGGCCAGCTGAAACTGAGAGTGGATTTGGAAAGGCTGTGTGATGAATCTGTGACATTGCAATATTTCAATCATCACATTTCAAATTCTGGTTCATGCATCATTTGCTATGAAAGTTTTGAGATTTTAATCAGTGTTTCAAGAGTAAATTGATACAGCCTAATCATTTAGAATCTCTGGCACAAGACCAAAGTGTATTATGTTAAGTGTATGTTATGTATTATAAAAGCTGCTTGCTGAAAATTAATTGAGTATTCCCGTGCTAGATAATGTTTCTCCATTCCCCAGAGCCCATCCCTTTGCGTGCGAGTATTTTCCCAAGTGCAATGCAGATGCCAGAGAAAAGGTGAATATATAACATATGTAAAAGACTGGCTCAGTTTGACATAGCACAGTATCAGGCCTGCTAACCTCCCTGACTGGATTGTGGGGTTGTTTATTTGTCTGCATGATATGTAGGAGGAAAACTTCCGGGTACAATACGACAGAAAAATGTATTTTCCATAGAAGCAAACTATAAGAAAGCCTGTGAAAAATAGAAATGTGTTAGCATTTCTGCTGATGACCTATGGGGACTTGGCTGAACAAGCAGCCCAAGTAAATGACACAGCTAGCAGCTGGTGGGTCTAGGTAACAAATGTGCCATCACACTCTGTATTGAAAGGCTCACCGAATTTCCATGTTGTGCTTGTCCTGCATCCTGCTTGACCTGTGGCAATGCTGATAAAAGGAAAGAGCTCCAAGACAAGGAGCTGGGCACACCTTTGATTTGCCGAAAGCCAACAGTGGGTGGCCACCAGCATTATTTATCCTCTGTGCTGACATTTCTGCTACAAAACATTTCCATCTGCTGAAGTTGTTTTCTCAAGGGGATTTGGGCTCCTTTTGCAAAGAGGGGTTGATTTTGGAACTTTCCCTGTCTACCTAGTACAAATAGGTTCAAATACCCCTTCTGCCTCATGTGTGGTTCTGCACAGGGACTCCCAAGATGAATCTTCCCACCATCAGCATGTTCTTCCCAGCATCCTGGTCAAAGTTGTCCTAACTAATTTATGGGTTTTGGTCTTGCTCAATGTCAGGAAAAAAAGAAGATGGGTATTTTCTGTCTGTAGTAGGATCTCACTTCCCTCAGCTCCAGTCTCAAGTCCTCCTCATTACACATTTACTCCCTTTACCACCTTTCAGAAAGTGGAAAAACATCAATGCCTGATGCATGTGTCCATCCTCTCATCTTCTCATAAGATGTCAGTGCAGGTTCATTAGTCTCAACTGGGCAAACCAAAAGTTTGAAGCCCACTTGTACACATCCCAGGCAAGAGGCCCCTGCTGCCCCAAACCCCCCGCATTACTGTTGAAGTCCTTCAGCCACAAAGTGAGGAGAAAGGGAGCATTTGTCTTGATAGATTTGGCTAGGACACCTAGCCTCCCCCTTTGGCTGTCTGTCTTCCCTTTTTTGACTTTTTTAAAGCCCCATGGCAATGGAAGGAAAGCATTTGTTTGGGGTCACTTCAAATTTTTCAGTCAGACAGAATTAATTGTTTCATTCTGCTGAATATTGGGAATTTCTCTTTTTTTCTCTTTCAGTTTAATGGATGGTCTCCTCCCCAAGTGGAAAATCAATAATTCTCGTGGCCTTAATTTAGACACACCCATTACCAGTGTTCCTAAGATCAGATATAGTCCATAAGATAGAGGAGGGAGATGGCTGGAAGGAGGTCATTCTGCTCTCCTGGGGAAGGAACATCTCAAAGGACTCAGGCAACTCCTCTCTGCTCAGAAGGTTTGTAGTCCCTTGCCTCCACCCATGGCCTGGTTTGTATCATAGAAATGGCAAAAGTGCATGTGCTGGATGCACACACAGCATCTTTCATGGACTGAGCAGGGAAGTCCCACATCTGGCTTCCCCCTCAGGGCCCTGTTGCCCTCCAGTCATACATCTGCAGTTCCACACTGCTGTAATCTCTGGCCCTTCTTTTAGAGGACAGCCAGCTGGCCTCCTCTGTTGGCAGCTTGCTCGTTACCTGGTGGTCACAAAATAGCAGAGGGGTGCCTTGTCAGCAGGCCCCCTGCTCCCCAGTGAGTCCTCCTGCAGTTTAGGGCTGCACCCTCTTCCCTGCTGCCTGGCCTTCTGACATGCTGTCTTTGATAACTGGAGAAGGTACTTGGGTGTGCTGTGGGAGAGGCTTCATGCTCATGATCACGGTGATTTAACATTGCAAGGAAATGCCGTTTAGCCACCAACTCTTACAATTAGCGTAAATAATCCAAACGCTTATTCATCTAGTGAAGTGGCATCCTTTGGTAGAACAGTGAACAGGACATAGAAATGGAGTATCCAAGAAGGCAAAATACTCCTGAGAGTCACAACTGATATCCCGCTTCAACTCTTGGGGTGAAAGATCTTCACTTTAGGAATAATTGAATGATTTAGTGACTATGACATCCTCATCTTCTCCGGTTGTGCCATTAAGACACAGACAACATTCCTCCAAGAATAGGAAGCCAAGCTCTTTTTTCATATCTAGTGGAAGAGCTTGCAGAACTTCTTTGGAATATCCTTCAGGGGTATTGGAGTCTTAACACCAGAGGCCAGAAGACACAAATGTTTCTGCTTCATTTAACACATACAGGAAATGGCACAACCAGGCATAAAAGCTAACAAAGAGCTAGAAGCTTGGGCTGCTAGAGGTAACATCTCCTTCCTGAGAGTCCATTTCTTCCTTCCTGTTGTTAACTACTTACTCACCATATGGCCGTGGCCATCCAACCACTCCTGGTCCCTTCCTTGCCCGTCCCATTGAGCTGGTCCATATCATGAGAATTTCTCTGATCCACTATAATGCTATTGACAGGTCTCTTGTTTCTCCAGCCCCATCAGAGCCATATTTATCACCACAATTACTCCATTCCTCTCGAAACTCATCTCTGCATTCCCCAGAAGCGTGAAGAGATGAGATGGCATGAGGACTTTCCTTCTGTCAATCACCTGGAGCTCCGACAATGAAGGATATAAACTGCTTCAAGGAGCAACCAAGCTACCAAGAACTGTTTATAGAATCTGACCTTGGGAATGCCTGCAGCAGGAAAGGAAAAAGTCATTGGCAAAATATTTACATAGGTCAGTGCAGACATCAAGGAGTGACAGAACCCATCACCATGAGATGCAGGTGTTAGGGCTAGTAATCATAGCTCTGCGCAATTCTCTACATTCATGGCTTTTTTCTTCCCTTTTTGAAGATCCCTCAAAATTTTTCTAAGGGAAAGACACATTGCTTCATAGTGAATTTAAGTCCACTAACAAGAGGCATTCCTGATCTCAAAGAATTCAGGTAGAAAATCTCTGCTGTAACTGTAAGTAATGACTCCTAGGTGCTTCTTGTTCCAGACTTTATAAGACGACACAATCTCAGTTTCTTAGCCAAGGTATTACATGGGTCACCTACTACTGGACCTCTGGCTCATCATGCTTAACTTCGTGCTCTGCTTCACCTGTGAATGAAGTCAAGGATAGCGATCCAAAGTCCATGGTCAGTGTTACTCTGAACTTTCTGTATCACGCAAAGGACTTAAATTATGGCTCCAGATCCAGCTTGGAGACACCTGCCCTCATGCTGTATGTTTTTTATTAAAATAGTCTCTCATGAATGTCATATTAGCAAACTGAAATTTGGAGGCTCTTTCCCCTTTTAAAGGGCAGTCACTCTGTCATGACATTACAGCTCATCTTGAACTTTATATTAGCAGCCAAAGAGAAAGGCTGTAGGCTGTATTTGATTTTAAAAATATAGGTAATAAAATTTCATCTTTTTTCATTTTGGAACTTGAGACCAAAAGCACTGAACACTTCTGTTTACCTTTATTACACAGCATTGGCATTCCTAAAGCCTGGACTGAAAACTCATAATCTTTTTTCATTAAAGTGCCTAATATCAGGCTTGCTGCAATTTATTGTTCCTTATTTTCCATGTATTATGACAAAACACTAATCCTAGGATATCTGTTGCCATTGCTAATTGGAAAGCCACTCTTCATTGTTCCTTTTTTTCATTCTCCATTAAGGCCAACTGGCTTTAGTTGCTGGCAGATAAAAAGTGAGAACAAAAAGAGGTGTTAAAAAAGTGCCAGGAAAATCTCCAAGCAGTCCTCAGTGTGAACAGATCTAGCTTGTCAGTCACCTCAGGAGAAAATTCTGGTAGGGCTGACCAGACACTTTCTTGAGTGCTGCATCCAGATCTGGGACTGCCAACATAAGAAGGACATGGACCTGCTGGAGCAAGTCCAGAGAAGGCCCACAAAGATCATCAGAGGGCTGGAGCACTTCTCCTATGAAGACAGGCAGAGAGAGCTGGGGCTGTTCAGCCTGGAGAAGAGAGGACCTTCCAGTACCTGAAGAGGGCTTACAAGGAAGCTGGAGAATGACTTTTTACAAGGATATATAGTGATAGGAAAAAGGGGAATGGCTTTAAACTGGAAGGAGTTGGTTTTAGATCAAATATTAGGAAGAATTCTTTACTGTGAGGATGGTGAAGTGCTGTCAAGGGTTTCTCAGAGAATCTGAGGATGCCTCATCCCTGGAAGTGTTCAAGGCCAGGCTGCATGGGGCTCTGGGAAACCTGGTCTCATGGGAGATGTCCCTGCCCATGGCAGGAGAGTTGGAATTAAATGATCTTTAAGACTCCTTCCAATCCATACCATTCATTGACTCTATGATGATTCTATGCATGTGCTGTCCTGTGGGATTCGCTCATTCTCCGTGGCAGGGCTGGTGCATTGCATTCAGCTATGTCTGACAGAGCTGCTACTTTGCTTTTGATACCTTTTGTCATCTGCTATATCACCAACACTACAGGTCACATAGCAAAAGCAGCAAACCCGAAAACTTCAGAGTAAAACTCTCCTAGAAAGGTCCTTATGGAACATGGAGGAAGACAGGTGGAGTGGTCCATAATCAGGCACAGAAAATGCATGTGAGGTGGCTTGAAGGGCCATATCAGATCAAAGAAGTGGAGTGCAAAACCCTGGGAATGATTCCCTTCTGTTTTGTGACCATCACCCAGCAGACCAGAGCTGGGGGAGCAATACTGTAGAAGCACAAGGTGTCTACATTCTTAGAGACATTTTTTTTCCTTTGAACTGTCTGACTCTTCTACCTTCAATTACCCATGTAGCAAATTGCAACTTTATTATGTCTCCAGGAGACTCCAAAGTCTTCAAAAACACCCTTGAAAACTTGGCAATGAAGGTGACTTTGACATGAGGCTGCTGTGAGGCAAATGACTGATAGAGAGATGGGTGATGCCTTATTCTGCACAATGTAAATGACCCTCATGGTCACCTACCATCAACCCATAAAGGTGTGAACTCTGCAGTGACAAAACCAGATTAGTACTGTATTTAATGGAGTATGATTTTAGTCACAGTGTTCAGCGTGAATAAGGACAAATCAGATTATAAAACTGCTTCAACTTGTGGGTCCCACATGGTACAAAATTGGAAATATGGTGTTTAGCACAGCTTGCTGTGGTGGGGACTTAGTAGTGGTGCCCTTTAACCATGGTTAGGTTTAGCACTAACATAAATACATCTGCCAAATCCCACTGCTGCTGTGCAAGCTTACCAGCCTTGAGCAAAGCTTTCCACTGGCATCAGCAATCAGGAATGTCTGCCCTGGAAACAGACAGGGCCCAGGTACAAACCCAGGTCAGCAACAAAGCCACAGCTTACACTTCCAGTCTCTCAAGATGAGGTAACTCATTAAAGATGTGGGGACTCCAGTAGCAAAGCCAAAGGGACAGATTTTAAAGGGGCTTAGTTCCCTCTCTCCCAGGTTAATAAGGAAGAGTGAAGCACATAAATGCTGTAGAAAAGAAATTTGGCCCTCGGGGAGCTGTTTGCTATAGCATCCAGATGAGGTATGACCTGGCTTTACTAGGCTCATCTGGATCATCCTCAGCCCACCTCCCCTTGTGTGAAATAAAGTATCAGGACCGTTTTAAAACAAGCCTCTGACGAGCTCCCTGCCGGCAGTGCCGCTTGTGGTAAGCAGCTGCTCATCATCAGAGTGCTCCCTAGCAGTTACCACTTCTCTGCCCAGGCTTCCTACAACATCTGCCTCCTGAAGGGCTTAGAGGAGGAAGAAATCAGGGATGACAATACATAGTGCTCTGAGGAGCCAGGAAAACACGGACTCAAAAGAAGGAGGGAAGAAAGGCTTTTAAGAGCCAAGTTTTCTTACATTTTGTTTTCCTTTAATGAGTACAGGCTTGCTTGGATCCTCACATCCACACAAAGGCATGTGGGTAGTTGCCAAGTTGAGTTTGTGTGTGCAGCTATCACAGAGCTTATGGAGTAATGGATCCAAAAAGGGATTAGACAGATTCAGCGAGGGCAAGTCCATGGTGGCTGTTAAACTTGGTGGTCTGGACACAACCCCAGGCCTAGAAAGCCTTTAAGTTGCTGATTGCTGGAAGCCAGGACAGGATGCCAACCAGAGCCTGAGTCTCTGCATTTCCCATTCTTAAAGATCTTTCCTAAGGATTTTCTACTGCCTCCTGCTAGAATGCTGACCTAGACAAACCTTTGATCTGACCATGTTCTGCCAATTTCACGTTGTTATTCCCATATATAACATGGGCATGAAGAGTGGGGAATGAGCTTAGCTGTCCTCCTCAGTCCCAGCAACATCCCCAGCATGCTCAGTGCTTCCATAGAATATGCGTTCCTCACATGTGCTGGCTGAAGGCTGGTGACTTCATGCATTGAAGAGGAATTCATAAATCTGTTACTGTTTTCACAGTCCTGAGGTTCAAAACACAGTCTTTGCCAGAAACAATAGCCTTTTCCTCTCTCTAGATGTGAAGCGGGATCCTGCTGACTTGCTTTCTGCCATGAGTGCTCCTTCTCTGTCAGATTTTCACTCTAAGGTGAGGTCCCATCCCTGCAAGCAGTGATATATGAGCCAACAAACAGGCAAAGTGTTTGCATCTGGACCAAGGTTCCTGGGACACTTCATGGTACATTGCTGAGATTTGTTTGATTTACTGCAGGGTAGGAGTCGATGCCTCACCCATGGGTATTTCAAAGACAAGTCACTAAGCACATGATGCAGTGAAATCCCCTCCTCTCGGGGGCAGAGATGTGTCAGTCACAGAGAGATTTTGTCTGCCTTCCACTGGCAGAAGGTGCATGGCCCAGTGAGACACACCTGTCTGTGCAGGCATAGGGTGCTGCATGCGAAGGTGAGAGGCAGTCCATATTCCAAATCCTGGGGCTGGAAAAGAGCTCAAACCCAGCCATTTGAGTCATGTTTCTAAATCTAAATTATCCCTTAAACTTCCCTATCCTACGCACTGCAGAAGATTTATGTTTGTGCTCCTGACCCACTGCCAAGCTCTTTGCCTGCTCCTTTGTCCTTCTGCATGTCTTTCTACTGGTCCACCCAGAATTTTCCAAGACGTGTTCCCCTATTCCCACCTCTAAGTGCTTGCTGGCTCTCCTCTCCCCTTCTGCCAACACTCTCAAAAAATATTGAAGTAACTGCAACAAAGAAACTCCAGCATTTGTGTAATTTGATATCCTATCCACATAGGTTTTGTGCTGTGTCCTCCAATTCCAGTTGCTTGGTCACTATCTGTTCTGGGCCAGGGCAGTATTTACCCCTTTTTACACATATGGTTTCCACAGCATGGTAAGGCATAGATCTATTTCTATGTCTGCTGCATTAATTTTCCTCTACATCTACTTTCAAAAGACATCCTGCTATCTTATTTTCATATCATCCAGTGTGTTCACGGACAGCCAACAAGAAAGGGAAAAGAAGGTATAGCTGGGCACTGGGATATAAATTGAATTTCTTGAGGGATTTTCTTCAGGCCTGAAATGGAGAATGGCTGAACTACTTGACACTTCAAAATAAATTGAACTTGCTACCTTTTCCCAGAATTCAGAGCAATATTGTTTTAGCTGCTTTATATTGGGCCGGCAGGCCTTGTTCAGCCTGGCTGCAGGGAGGCTTTGATTTCATTCTCAGTCGCATGCAGATAGTTCCCTGAAAAGCCCTTTTCCCTTTCACTTCCTCTTTAGTTTCTCTTCTTCCATCTATTTTAAAGTTTATAATTTGGTAGATTTCTGCACAAGAGAAAATGTGGAAGTTACGATAAGGAAGCCTATGCCAACACGGGGACCAAGAATTACTAGAAGGAAATTAAAAAACTGAAATGACAATGCACCCTCATTATTTCTGCGTACATTTGGTGGCCAGGCCAGTGGTACCAAAGGCAATAGTTTATTGTTCTAGGTCAGTTTGTGCAGTAATTGGTTCGGGGTGAAAACAGCTTCCCGTGTACTATGCTGTTTTATATAGAATGGAATAAAAGCACCTGATAGTGTCAGCCCCAACACCCCAAGGAACCAATTACCACTGTTCACTACTTCTGATAAGGATCTGCCTGCAGTGGAAGAGATATCAAAAACCTCATTTACTTTGAGAAAGGATACCAAAAAGCTGCATGGAAGATAGGATATCAAGATACTAAAGAGGAGTACAAAAGAATTCAAGCAGAATTCAATAAGTAGAATTCAATAACCCCTCAGTAAGTATCTCCTAATGCACAGCACATGGGTAGACAGCTAAACCACATGGAGTTCTTCTGCCTCCCTCCCTGTAGATGTAGCACTCTGTCCAGGCATGTCATGTTATGGGACTTGGGCTCAGCGAAGCCTTCTTTAATTCATATTTCATTTAAGTATCCAAATTTCACGCATGAACCAGGAAAAAAATGAGGTGGTAAAAAAGTGAGTGTGAGAGTCCATATTTGTGGATTCTGGTCTGACTTGTTCAGTTTATACCAGGAAATCTCTTTCATGAGTGCCAGCTCTGCAACCATTCAGCCTCTGCTCTTTTCTGGCTCATTGATCATCACCAGGAAAAAAAAATCCTTCAACTGGAACTTAACAATTCCATTGTGAAGCATGAATCAGAAAGGAATCCAGAGTTCTCTCCTACAGCCCCATTAGCTCTACAGTGCTAGTAAAAATTATTTGTTGCTAGCAATTTTTTTTGAGCAGAAGAGAGCTTTGCAAGACTTCTCAGAAAGGAATCTGCTCTAGACATTTAAGGCTTCGTTTGCACACTTATTTTCCCGTTTGTTATTGCATGTTGCAGTAGTTATTGATTGTGTGAAATATGTGAAGATGTTGTATGTCAAGCACAGCAAGCAGCATTCCGTGACTTTATTTAGTGCTTATTTCTGTCTGTTCTCCTGAGAGCATGTGTCCCTAATGCCCAAAGCAAGTCAGAAAGCCTCCATGATGCTCAGTTCTTAAAGTGCATTACAAGAGCATTTTTCCTCCTTTTTATACCAACAAATAAATGACTTTATCTCACAAACTGGGCACTGTTTCTCCTCCAGATAAACCCAGAATTGTTCTGTGTTGAATGATATGAAGTGATGCTGAATGTGACTAGGTTGTAAGAGCCAGGTGAAAACCTTGGGTTTACACAGGGAGCAGAGTGGAGCATCTTCAATCCGCTGTGTCACCACTATGACAACTGCAGACCAGACTTTAGGTTCCTAAGTGAAAAAGTCCCACTAACATCAACAGAAATTTTGCCTGGGTGTGGAATACAGTTGGACTCTTTATTTGTTCACTAGGGAAGGAAGCAATGCCACAGTAAGAAAGCTGTTATGTATGTTATTTATTGCTGAGTTTAGGGTTGGTTAGGATTTGTGCCAGGTACTAAATCAATTGCAGGACATGGAAATTTTATTTTTAAGCATTGCTCTTTTGGATGTCCCAAAAATTGTTTTATTTGTGAATTATTCTGAAAGACCACGACCAATAAAAATGTGCGAATCATAAATCAGAGACAACATGTTCCTGCTGGAGACCCTGAGAATAGAAAATAGGAAGCCAGAATCAGGACTACTAGGAAAGAGGTTCCTTTTTCTTCTACAGGTATGGGTAAGTGTAAATCTGAAGTCCTTGTTTTCAAGGGAGTTGCCTCAATTATTCCACAAAATCTTTAGATACCTGCAAAGAACTCATTTCTGTGTGCCCAAGCAACTTCTCTTTATCCTGTATATATTTTGCCTTCTTTACCACTCTATTCTGTGCTTTTCCTTTGTTGGATATCCACAGAAAAGTTCCAACTCATTTATCCCACATTTTGCACCAATCTTGCAGAACTCCTTCCGAGCAGCACTAGAGAGGACAAGTCTAAGATACTCAAGGAATCTCTAGATCCTGTTCAGCTCAAATTTCTCCAGGTAGAAGCCTGAGCAGAAAGAGAAGAGCCTGCCAGCAAAAAAGTCCAAACATGGAAGCCAGTGGATGTTACACCCTTTCCAAGTTATTACCTCACTTAGTACACCCTGTTGCTCTGAGGGGCCTTGAGCCCATGGAAACCTGTCCAGGCAGGGAAGCACGCTACTGCTTAGAGGTCTGGATCTGTCTGCCAACAACTGGCTCTGGTGTGAGTAAAGCAATTGCTAGGACTTTTACAAGGTGAGGGTTAGGAGAATCTTATTCCTCCGTTTAAGCACCTGGATTTTAGGTGGTGGGTGGAAATATTAAGTAATATGAAAATAATTCTGTTCATATGGTATGTGTGTGTGGGTGGCAGTGTTCACACCTCCTCTTACAGCTTCCCTTGATGTCTCTCTTAGACATGCTGGATTATGCCCCTGAATCACTTACCTTTTTCCTCTGACTCATGTTGATTTGACTGATTTTAGGGACATCCCCAAAATGAAATCTCCAAAGTAACTTGCCATAGATAATTCCAGAATGACCCTTGTATGATTGCTCTAGCCAAAAACAATGGGGAATAAAATAGGTATGTTTGCTTCATCTGCACTTCCTTTTCCTTACTGAAAATCTGCTGAGCTGAGGCAGGTACTTCTGGAAGACTGTGACTTTCTCTCCAGTAAGCTGTGTTGACAGTGTCTCCAAACAAGCAGCACTTTCGGCATTTTCTCATCACCAGCCCCAGCAAGCACTGGTCCAGAGCAGATCCTAACCCTGATCAGCTGTTAAGAATCAAAAAGGAAACATCATATCAGCTTCTCATTGTCTCTACCTAGAATATTTAGTAGTCCTTCTTGAACAGCCATGCCTCACAAAAGCTTGTACAGGCTGCTCCCCACTTAGCATTCTAGGGCCTAAGTAACATCTTACTCCTCTGTAGGAACCTGTGCACTTCCTCGGAGAAACAAAGCTATAGCTTTGGGCTGATGACAGGGAGGGCGGTGTTTGTAAGAGGAAGATGATTGAGACTGTGGCACCTTAGTTGTTTCCTGTCATCTTGTGACTGTCACGCCGGTGACAGCAATTGGCAGAAGAGGTGAAAGAATTACAGCCCCAGAGCACTCATGAAAAACATCACTTTGAACACATCTCCACTGGACTGTTCTCTCTTCCTTACAACCCAGCGTGCTAAAGTCAGCCTTCTGTGTTTATACAATTAATGTTATGCTTTTATTGCTGGCTGATGAAGAGCTGTAAAATTACATATTTTCAACGAGCAATTTAACGTGTCCCTGTAAAAGTAACTCTTGCAAGCAAAAAGCAAGTGCAAAATTAATCATTACATCAAATATTTTGTGTCTGTGCATGAGTTACTAAATGACTTTCCGGTTATCCCTAAGCACATATATCAATAAAGACAGAGTTTGTTTCTGAGTGCTTGTTTCTCTAAATTGTCAGTGAACTGACTATTTGGCTACAGTTAAATGGATGTTTTAGTGCATTATTGGATTCTGAACTGTGAAGTTGCTCCTGCTACTTCACAGTTCAGCCTGAATTCAGCATAGCATTACACATGAATATCAACCTGAAGTGCAAGTATATTGACATTCACTGGAAACTAAAATCCTGATTAAATATCTACTGGTATATAGCAGCTTTTCCAGAGCAAGAATCCAATCACACCTCCCTGATTGGGATCCTCAGCCATGGGGTTCGTGATTTCTTGGAGGCAATTCTCATGCCAAATGCAAGATTGGTTGCTCTTCCTTCATAGCTGGTGATGGGGACTGTGATGCTTCCAACCATCATCTCCTACTGTTTCATTGGAACAGCAGGAGATTCTACAGTCAAGCAATGCCCAATCCCTGTGACCCATTGAAGTTAATGGTAAAGCTCCCATAGGGGTGAGATGGACTCAGACAATGTCCCAGTCTTAGGATGTGCAAAATGTTTCCACTGCCATTGAAGGTGTGTCAGCCATTGAAAGGATAAGTATCGTTAACATGGACAAGCAAATTTTTTTAATATAACTTCAAAAATTTCCCAATGGCAAGGGTTTAGTTTGTAGATTTTTTGTTGTTTACATATATGAGTGAAAGGGACATTCAAGAGATCTCTAAAGTCTTATCTCAAAGAACTGAAAGGAGTGTAAGAGTATTTACAAGAACTTATGTTTGAAGTTCTGAAGGAACTCTGTACACCCCACATTTTCAGCCAGTTTCTCTTCCTGTGATGACATCGGGTTCTGTTGGGTTAGACAGAAGAAAGCTCATCAAAAACCCAACCCAAACAAACAAAATACAAACACAAGCACTTCACCCACCCAAGAAAACAATAATGGAAACATTTACTTTATAAATACAATGGACATTGCCAAATCAATCAAACTTGGAATACATTGAATGCATCATATCCACTGTTTGGAAGGGCTCCCAGACAGAATAGATATTTGTGATTGTCATAACATCATTGAAGAGTACTGTGCAGGAATCAAATTCTCATGAGGAAGAAGTCAGCTCTTAGATGTACATTTCTCCATAAAGGCTTCTATTCTTATTTGACTAAGTCAGTAATAGACTTTGACAACAGATTTCTGTAACTTGCCAAAATTCTATTAATTGGTTTGATAGCGGAAGAAAAGCTTTTGTTAAGAATAAGAAAGATTCCCATCTTCCCTTGTTTTGTAGCTGAATTACACTGATTGAAGTATGGACATGTCCCTTCAAAGATCCTTTTGACATCCCAGTCTGAGTATTCTAATATCCTCAGCCATGTTGGATAGAATTTGGGTCATTTCTATTTTGTGTCTGTTTAGAGACCAGATTTGCCTGAAGAAGTGCAAGTGCTCAGAGCCACACAGGGGACCTCACACTAATGGCATAAATTTGCAGCATTAACTTCAAATCCACCGTCAGCATTTTGTGCAGACGTGCTTAAGCCTGGAATTCTAATACAAATAAACACACGCACACTGGGCAGTAAATTATTGTGTGCTAAGGAAGAAGTAGTCAGACACCTCCAGTTGTAGTGGCTACAAAGGGCTTGTTTAGTAGATGTTGTATGGGACTTTGCTGAGCTGCTATTTTTCAGGTTGAAGATCAGAAATATGCCAGAAATGCCCTCCTTTCCTGCTACAAACTACCTGCTTCTACATCTATTTCTTCATAACTCAGTTCTCTTTTAAAAAGCTTTGTAGCAGTGGTATCAGGCATGAATTTACGATGCAACTCTCCTAGGTGGAGTTCCCAGGCATGGCCTGGTCTTCATGTGCAGCCACCTGTTCCCCATTGTCATAGCTGCAAGTATCCCTGATGATGCTTGTATGCCCTGGGTATTGTAATTCATTGTCTGGAGAATATGAATACCTTGTAACTGCTCTGGTAAATGCACTGTCACAAAGGGAGCTGCAAAGTTTAAGACCATACATATTAGGAGAAGGAGAGGACAAGGAAGGAACCTCCAGGGAAGGAACCAGGCTGATTCCTTAAGCTTCCTTAACCTAATGTGTTTTGGCAGCATGGCATACAGCAGATTTTCTGTTTTTCGGCCTCCAAATTCTTAGACCTCTTCCAGTCTTCCTCCCCAGATGGTTAGAAAGCTCTGTCTCTGCCAGGTGCCTCTGGTTCATCACAAGAAGATTTTTTTTTTTTGCCACATCATGAGATGCAGTGTCAGGGAGTTTCACCTTCAGCTCCCCTAGTTACACCAAGCTGCAAATCTTGGGGGAGCACAAGTGCCTCCTACATTGCATGCACTCCACCCAGATCATCCCATATTATCCTTTAAATAAAAGCATGGGCCAATGACACTATTAGCACACGTTTGTCTCCTTCACACCTTCCCAACCCATGGATTAATGTGTGATAGAAACAACACAATCTAGCTACACTTAATATTATTTAGGCACATCTATTAGAACTTGTCCCAAGACTCCTTGGGAGGAAAGCTGAGGTCACAGGCTAGTATGAACAACTGAGGAAAACAGGCTAGTATGAACAACTGACAGCTGTGTCTTCAGCTCGTCACACTCCCCCACAGAGAGAGCTATACCTCATTCATTGGAGACACTATATTCTCTCTTTTTCCCACTATACTCTCTAGAAGTAGACAATCAACTCCCTTATGAATCTGGCTGATGCACTTGGCCACAGAATAGAGGAAGACCATATCTAGCCATCTAGGAAGAGCTCTGTACACCCAAAAGGCTTTCTAGGAAACAAATCCTATCCTTGGTGCCACCCTTTATCTCCAGTCCCTGCCCTATGACACAGTAAAAGCAGGACTTGTTTCATGGATGAGAATCAAAGACACTTGGAAGGGTTTCCAGACATTTTAATCAACAGCTGTAATTTTCATGGAGACATGGACAAATGTTCCAAAAGAAGAAAAAAAGTAGAGCTAACCTCATTTGTAATGATGCATTAATGAACAGATTTTTTAATGTGTTAATTGGCAATTTCTCTTTGTTCCCACTGAAGTCAGAACTAAAGTTTTCACTGGGGGCTGCCACGACAATGTAAAGAAACAACCAAAGAAACCCCATATATCAGAAAATGACATTTAGGATCTCAGGTGCTTGGAAATGGAGGTTGATAACTGCAATAAAAATCTCCAGAAAAGCTTATATTCTGTATAATATTTGAGTTTATATAAAACATATGTTCACAAAATCTTCAGTTGCCTAATCTTTTTGTTTGTTAGATTTGTGTTGTTTGGTTTTGTTGTGGTATTGTTTTTTATCTTCTCCTCTCTCTGGTTTCTTCCACAAAGACACAAAGAAAAAGATGTTTCTGAGCTTCAGCACAGGCTGTGTTTCCCCCCTGTGTTAGATTAATTTTTTCCTTTTGCTTTGAGAACAAAGTTGACAATACATTTTTTCCTCCTCAAAATGGGGAAGGTAACTGGTAGATGGACAACAGCAAACTATTTATCAAAACAGGCCTCTGAATTACATACACTTGATGTGAGCTCATTAATATTCATATCTGCTTACTTGATACACAGTTGAGTGAATGAAATTTATTAATAAGGATTTTAAAAGCTCTGTTTCATAAGAAATGTAAGATAACTGTATTTGCACACGTGTGTGAATGGGGGAGACAAGGAAAGGGAAGTTTCAGGGAAGTTTCAGGGAAGTTTCAGGGAAGTTTCAGGGAAGTTTCAGGGAAGTTTCAGGGAAGTTTCAGGGAAGGAAAGGAAAGGAAAGGAAAGGAAAGGAAAGGAAAGGAAAGGAAAGGAAAGGAAAGGAAAGGAAAGGAAAGGAAAGGAAAGGAAAGGAAAGGAAAGGAAAGGAAAGGAAAGGAAAGGAAAGGAAAGGAAAGGAAAGGAAAGGAAAGGAAAGGAAAGGAAAGGAAAGGAAAGGAAAGGAAAGGAAAGGAAAGGAAAGNGAAGGGGAAGGGGAAGGGGAAGGGGAAGGGGAAGGAAAGGAATGACATGCAGCCCTGTTTTTCATCCCCACTTTGGAAGAAGGGCGTTCCTCACTATTGTCTTGAGGAAAGATCTCAGGAGACCGATGTTTATATCAGAACGGTTCATGACACATTAAGCCACTTAATGTAGGGACTTCATCACACAGTATAAGGGCAAGGTTCCCCTAAGTTTCCTCTGTAATCAACGGATAGAGACAGGCAATTGAAAAACTCTGAACTCTGAACCTCTGAAGAGGATGTTCTGGAAGATCTTCCTCTCCCCACTGACTGTAGAGGGGTCTTCAGCCAACCAAATCCTTAACTTCTGTGCTTTAATCTCTAATAGATTTGTGACTCCACAGACACCAGACTCCCATCAAACTCAGCCCCTTCCCTTGGGAAACACTAATGATAAAGATGACAGAGCCCCAGTCTCCCAGCCATGAAATACATCTCATTTTAGGAATGCTGTCTAAGCTGATTCTCATTTCCCAGGTACATTAATGCAAGCAGCAAGTTGACAATGTGCTGTTCTTCAATTTCCAACACGAGGTAAGAAAGAGTGCATCATTTCCACAATAGGCTGGGGCAATTTGTGCAGGTAAAGAGCAAGCTCATAGACTTGTTTCTGTGAAATAAAGGTTTAGTTCTGTGTTAACCCAAATATACTGCTCTACTGCTTCATCAAACACAGACTGGGAAGCAAATGCGCAGCAGAATCTTCTATCTTCAACCCCAAGCTTGTCTGAATAACAGAATTAGAAATAAGTTACAAGTTCTCTGTAAAAGAACATAGTAAGACAAAATAGAGACACCAAGATCATGGAGAGCATTTTGAGTGGCATAAACGGTACTAAAAAAAAAAGCCTTCCTGAAGGTCTTGAATGTCTTTCTGTTCTTTGTACGTTCAGAAACCTTCTTTATCTGTAATAAACCGTTACCAGAGCTTCAACTGATTGATAGAAAAATACTTTTATTTTCCACAAAACAAAGTATCTTAACCAACTGTTTTGTAAAAAATTCTCAACTTTTTTTTCATGGGATGATTTTTATGTGAAAATAGAAAACAGTGGTTTCTGGAGGTTGTTGTAAATCCAGACAACCAGTTTTGTGAAAATGGTGATAGAAAAAGATCCTGCACATAATAATGTGAACATGTTTTTTTATTGCTATACAAGACTTCTTTGTATAACACTGGAGACTGCCTCCCTCCAGTGACTTTCTTCATTACAAATATTCACATTGACATAGAAAAGCAGTACTTGCAGTTCATGTGTTTGGTAGAAATGGCAGTATTTTGGCTGCCACAGCCTATTGAAATTCTGTGGCTGACCCGTGGAAGAGTTCAAAAAGAAGAAAAAGAAGCCAAAGACAGTCACCCAAAAACACTGAACTGTAGCACAACTGAGAATGTATACAAATATATATTGTACATGAATCCTGGCACATTCTAGATCAATGATCCTGGAAACTGGGATGTCTCCTTTAGAGGGTGTACGTGTCTGTCTGTGTGTGTATAAACTCTAGTGGTGGTAGTAGACAGCCACCAGCAGTGCTTATCTAAAATCTGAGGAATTACCATTCTGACAAAGAATAAATAGTTTCTTCCTCTTCATCATCATTCCAGACATCAATGCCCCATCTGACAA
This sequence comes from Promerops cafer, assembly GCA_013398275.1. Classification (NCBI taxonomy): domain Eukaryota; kingdom Metazoa; phylum Chordata; class Aves; order Passeriformes; family Nectariniidae; genus Promerops; species Promerops cafer. Next base: position 499,280 of record VZSE01011883.1, read on the forward strand.
CAGCTACCAAGGATGTGTTGCATTTTTTCACTTCAGACACTTCTCTGGAAAGCTAACGGGACCATTCTTGTCTCCTCCTCTAGTTTTATAAGCAATCACAGCAATTATATAACTGCTGAAAAACCAACTTCCTTTCAGGACAAATGTACACAAAATAATTGAAAGAAATGAAGGGAGATCCAGAATACATATTTTTCCTGAGAAGATGCACCACAATGCACCACAAACATAAGGTAAGCAAAAAGTCTACAACAACCAGAAGAAAATTAACTCGCTGCATATCATGGTCTGGCTGCATTTAGACAAGAAAACTTCTCCCACCAAATCCAAACTCTGCAATCCTTGCATAAATCAATGACATCACCTTTGGTGACTCACTGCTTACAATATTTATATTCAGCAGGCTGTCTCCCTCGTGGGAAAGTGTCTGCACTGCTGAGACCCATAACTCATTCTGATCCTTGTATGAGAGATAAAGAGGATGTTCTCTCACCTTGCCTTAATTTCACACACTCTGCACAACATCCCAGCAGGATTTCTTTTCTCAATTTCATGACAGTGTTGAACAGAGCTTTGTCTGCTGTGAAGCTTCAGCTTATGCTGTCTAGGGAACAGCATAGAGAAGAACATATGTGAGTGTGCATATGTTCCTGTGTATGACATGAATCATCTTAGTAGACTGTTTTAATATGATGCACTTAGATAACACAAAGGCTGAAAGATAAGCACTTACTAAACATGAGATGGCAGTGGTGCATGCAAGATTAATTTTGCTTCAGTCTGAGAAAGGGTGATGATGCATTCTTTCATTACATGCTCATACACTTATTCTCAAATACTGTCTTGCACATTTTTGTTATGTTTTCCCATTATCTGAGCTGGTCGCTCCAGGCTCCCTTTATAGTCAAGAAGAAGAAACAAGCATTTCTGCAGTGCAATTCATCTCATCTGAAAATAGACATCCAAAATATGACAGCTGAATCACCCTTGAAAAATACCTTTCAGTCATTTACACCTGTATAAAATACAGTCACTTGCCTTGATTTGGCTCACAGACAATTGCCCTGTGTGAATGGCAAGATGAAACACAATCCAACTCATTCATACACACTCAATGTGTGTTATCACTGAAAAATTTCTGGTAGATAAAAAAAAAGCCAAACTGGAAGAGAAAATTGTGAGCAATTTTCCTCATTTCTGTAAATCATTGAATGTACCTCATTACCTTTATGAAAGGCTCCATTTTCTAAATTTGTGTCTATTCTTGTTTTCCTCTTTGGGCTGTTAAACTTCTGCAGCACAAGAAATACTACATACTTCTCTCCCTCTTTGCATTCTTCTTCTTGATTAAAAATTTCCACTGGCACTCAGCATTGAAGAACTCGGGCAACAGACTCTAGATGGCCTTATTTAAAAGCAGTCAGAGCTTCATATTATGTCCTAATGATTAAAGTAAATTATTCTACGTCAAATCCCACCCAGGTTTATTGGTTAAACATATTTTCTCTTCTCTCTCTGGTTCAACCTACATTTTAGCTCTTACCTAGCACATCAACAGGAAAATTAAGTATATAATATGCTACATAAAGTAACAACTATAGCAAGATTAAATAATGATTTCTATTCCTACAGGTTTGTAAAACTCAAAGAATATTAGTCAAGATGTAATGATTCCAGATTTATACCAGAAGAACCAAATTCAACATCTGGATCATAATTTCATCCAGAGCAAAAAACTTCAAATCATGAAGCTTCTGTGTGCACGTGCTGGGGCGGGGTGGGGGGTAGGGGGTGTGTGTGCAAGATGATGTGTCTTTCTGAAATGGAAACACCAGGCAACTGTATGGTTCTATTCATAAAATCTGGGAGAGAAAGTTGTGTCTTACACCTTACACCTAACTAAAAATTATGAGCAAAAAAATACAATGTTCATCTGACTCTTCAAATGTTACTGCAATTTTTTTCTTCCTATGTTATTTATAGAGTGTCTGTGACTGCATACACCAGCTGCATAACCACTGCTATTTGGATATCAGCAAATTAAAGCCTTAGGACTAAGAGAAGCAACCATTAAATTCTGGGGAGGAGTAGGAGGGGCCTGGAGCTGAAAAATGGAAGTATTTTGCTTTATGAATTCTTACATGTGACTACTCTTCCTCAGCAGGTGTCCTCTTCTCAGTTCTCCTCGAAGCAAGACTGTCAGGGCATGCCTGGCCAGCTGCAGTACAAGTGAGGCAGCACTTGCCTGGCATGACATCACAAAGGCCTCCCCAGGCAAAAGAGCAGTGAAGAAGCATTGCTCTGTCTGTCCTCCCTTCCAAATGAAAAGACAGTGCATTCATTTCGGAGCAGAACTTCCAAAGACCTACAGACACTAAGAAAAGCTTGGACATAGAAGCTGCTGATGGAATCAGCATGCTACGTGTTTCATCTGGGAGATATATCTTGAGCAAAGATCAGGAAAATAAACTACCCTACTGGAATAAGGCATCCCCTTCCTTCTGTTTGTTTCATGGAGGGTTCTATTTATATTTTGAGATATTGTTAATGAAAATCAAGGCTAGTTTGGGGCAAGCCCCACAGAAGGGCTGCTTCTCACTCATGAGCGTTGGTTGTCTACAGGGAGAAACAGGGAAGGGTGTTGACCTTGTGCAAGTGTGAATTCAGAGAACAAGGATTGCTTCTCCACACAGAGGTGCTGTGCTCTCGATGTGCTGAGTGGTCATGCCCATGTCTCCATCACTCAGTAGGGACAGCCTCTAGGACAGGCTTAAAAGGCACCTGAAACTGAGCTCCTCCTGAATGAGCAGACAGGGTCTGTGGAGTTACCTCATTCCTGGAGGAGCTGTGTACAATTGGTCAGCTGAACAACCACGGACTTCACCTGATCCGTTGACTAGACGTCCATTACCCTGGAGCTTAGACTTCTAACTTAGGTGTGGACACTGACATACAAAAGTCTGAACTGCCTAACAACTCAACAGCTTGGTCTAACAGCAGGGTCTGCCAGGAGACGCTGGCATAGATGTGCTCTCCAAGCAATAGAGAAGGAGTAAAATGTCTTTACTTACTCACATGTGTTACTTGAATCAGTAACGTCATCATACGGAGCACAAGTCATGAAGATATTTCTGATTCCTGCCTGGGTTCTGAAGAATATGGAGCACAATGATTCAGGTAACATACAGGCAAAATCATCTAATCCAGTTCTCTCTGAAAACCATCCTGCCCGTGTTAGGCCTGTATACTGGAGAGCCAGAAAGCAGGACACAGCATTCTCTAAACTTCTTGATTTTATAAAAGCAATTTCCAAAGAAAAATAAAGAAATTGGATCAATCCCTGTCAAGAGGTCTTTGGAGTGATAGGCTGAGGGGAACACAGTGGGCATGCAAGGGTTCCTCCATGCTTTGTCCAGGAGGTATGATTCCTCAAACAGAAACACAAGTGGAAAAAATAGGTATATGAGGAAAGAAGGTGTAGTACTTTAGCCTTATCTCTTTAGAGAGTCTTATCTCTTCTATGCTATGTATTTCCAAATCACTGCAGAGCTCTCTTCTCCTGTCCTGTAGACAAAGAAGATCAATTGATGCCATAGATAAAAAACTACACAGAATCATCAATCATTCATCAGAGTATGTGTCCTTCTGCATCTTCTGCATCTGAGCAACTTCCAGAGGGCCCAGACAAGACCTTGGTCCTGGTGTGTCAGATGCTACAAAAACCTGAGTAAGGAAGAGTCTCTGGCCCAGTGGGAGCAGGGAAAGGCTGAGAAGGAAAGGGGGATAGCAAGAGTTTATAGGAGTGGTTAACACCAAGATGTCAAAAGTAGAGTTTGGATTCCCAGTTTGAAATAAATAAATGGATGTCACTCTTATCTTCCTGGTGAAACTCCTGATAGAGATAGGTCCTGTCATGATTGCTTTCTAGATCTTCAATACCAATGGCATAAAGCAGCCAGGAGTAAATTCAAGCACCTTCCCAGTGCAGCTACTGACATTGATTTAATTTTCGATTCTTTTCTGATTGCCCTATAAGCATCAATAAAGCAGCATGAAAATTGCAGAGAGAGAGACAGAGGTATATTTAGGCTACAGTCAGGCTGAACTGCTCTGAGATATCCCACACGTTGCAAAAAAAATATTTGCAATTAATTTCACCTACCTTTGGATTGCTAGAAGTCATGCATGTAGTCAGGGCTAGTTGGCTAGAGCCCTTTTTAGATTGTGAGAGAAAGGTATTTTGAGAAGGGGATTCATCCTACCCATCCTACCCCTGAGATGAATATCCTGCTGAATGGCTACCAGCCTCTGGTGACTGCACAGGGAGCTGAGCCATGGCTTGTGTTGGATGCACAAGTCCTTAGCTGGTAAGAGTCACTCCAGGCAGAGTTATACAGGTTGAAGAGGAGCCTGTGTACCCTGTCAAGAAGAGTTTGCATGTCTGCAATTTTTTATACTTAATAGAAAATTCTGATATTACTCAGTCCACTTTCACTGCATGGTCTTGTATTTTGGCTACATCTATAATTAAATTTTTCTTCCTGTTCTCCTGATATTAGTGCAATAAGCCACTACTAGAGAAATACAGCTATAGTGGGAGGTGAGGGGCAGGGGTGGGGGGAAGGAGAAATAAAACACACTGCATGTAAAACCATTTCAGAGGCTGAGAGCAAAAAATCAGAGTACAGGCAGAACAGCCTGAGTGTTTCTGGCGAGCTTGCAGGCACAACACAAGTAAACATCTGAAAGACAAAACTGAAAGACAAAACTACTGAAAGACAAAACATCTGAAAGACAAAACTACTATCAGCTCAGCATAGAAAGCAAGCTGCCAGATCCAGAAAAAAATGAGAGTGAGGCCCAACTTAGGCATGTGTGTGCATGCTGAGAAGAGCCAGAAAATCTCTACAAATGTCACCATCCACTCTGGTTTGATATACGGGCCCCAGAGGCCAAGAACTTGACTCTCAGGACTTTTTTTTGTGCAAACTGTGACATCTCAGACTCACATCAAGAGCTTTCTATATGTTTTGGCTCAGTATCTGCACCCAGTTATGTTGGTGGAAGGAACTTCAGATTCACACCAACCTAACAGAGTTTATTTTGCCATCTGTCTGTGTTTAGTCTTCATATTAATAATTAAGTCAAGCAATGTAGATTGGGATGGAAATTCCTTCCTGAGGAACAGAGCTGTGTGCTGTGCAAACCACCTAGCAGGCACTGGAACTCTTGTTTCAAAAATTACTAGCAAGAAACCTAACTACTCATTTTACCTGAGTATCATTATCGTTAAGCTGTGCATTGCCATGGGCCTGTTATTTAAGATTTCTGCTGAATAAGAACACGCCCCAAAAGTAATGAGTTCAGTTAATGACACGCTATGAACTTGTTGAGGATTTTTTTGAGCTAAAAATATACTTTCTGTGGCCTGTTAGTGCAATCATCCTTCCTGTCAATGAACTGAGGCTGTGAGAGATGAGCTGCATGAGTTTCCCAGTGGAGTATTTCCCAGCCCATGCCGCAGCACAGGGTGAGTTGCACAGAGTCCCCTTCCCTGGCTCAGGAAGTTCTTCCAGTCAAGGCCATCTCCTTCAAAGGATTGCTGGCATTTGGCGTGGCATTGGCTCACAGCTTTCCTCCACCTAGGAGTGGGTGGAGCGTCACCACTGAGCCAAGTGGGTCTCTGTCAGCTGTTTGCTGCCTCCTGACACAGGCTGGCCAAACGAACGAGTCTGTGTTGTCACACTCGACACGTGAAACCCAGAGAGGAAAGGTAAACCTGGCAACAGGTAAAGGCAGTATTACTCTCATGGGCTAACGAATCTGTCACCACTGGCGTGAGATGTCTTTGCCTCTTCTGAGGTCTTTCCTGATTTACACTGAGCAAAAGTCACTCAGCTTCTATGGGGATATGACTCAGCAGTGAATTTTGGCACAAGCTGCCCAGAATTAATTATAATTGCGAAGTGCAGAGCTGTTGGGGCCCTTATTCTATTGATGATTCTTCTCACCACATAGTCAGATTTTAACCCCCTTTGACCCCATTACAAAAATCCTCATTTGGACCAGTACTTCTCTTCTGGAGGATAAAATACATGCATTTTTTGCAGGTCCCTTTGCCAAAGGTCTCTGTAATGACATTTCAGACATGAATTGATAAATCCATACTAAAGGAAGGGAAAACACTAACATGTTGTACCTCATGGAATAAAAAGGGAAAAACAGAGCTCATGAAATGCTATCTAAAGTGTGATGGCAAGCCCCTAAAAAAAACAACAGTGCCCTCATTTTTGAGCACATTCACTTTTTTAATAGTTCCGCTCATTTTGACCCTCAGTCCTGAATTCTTCACATCAATAATTCAAGTTTCCATAAAGAAAACAGTAAATTTTGAAGGAAGAGTGAGACTAGAGATAGTTACAAGAAAATAATCTCTGGGCAATTTGAATCTTTTTAGAACCAATATAGCCGAGCTATTGACAGAATAAAAAAAAAAAGGAAATTAATAGGTTTCATATCAGATTTCAGTGCAAGGCAACTGGTATTTTTGGGAAAACTACACAAAAATGGGCATTTTTATCTGATATTCAAAGCTTGCTCTTGTATTTTTATTCTCTCACCTCATAATTTCATGTTAAACAGTGATTCTGGAAGAAGCTCACCAGGGTTAGACTGTCTGCTTGCAGCTTCTGCTCTCCTCTCTTTGCAGCAACCAAGTTACTCCTGCTCACTGCTGTTCTGGCACAGCAGATGTGAGTTTCTTTTCTTCTTCGTGTCCTCTTTTTTTTGTTGTTTTAATTGTTCATCTGTTTAGAATGCCTCTTGCAAGAGCCCTCAGACATAGCTGCGTGAATATAAGAGCAGCAGCATTTCTCAAATTCACAACGCATTTATAAAATTCTGGTTTTGTGAGCAACTGAACTTTGAGGAACATTGTCAACAAATTCTTGGAGCTCAGATTAAATGGGAAGATCAATAACAACCACAGCCCTGCAGGAAGAGAGCAGCAAGGACTGCAGAAATCTGACAGAGGTGTGGGACAGTCCTTTCTCTCAGAATGACACAACTCCAGTTAGTAGGCTTACAGGCAGAAAGACTGGCCTAATTCTGGACTTCTCGTGAGTCTAATTTAATTCCTAGAAGTGAAGCTGTGTTTGCTTAAGCTTGGCTCCAGACCAGCTTTTCCAGAAGCAGTCAGGCACCAGTGCATTTGTCAGAGTCACTTTATTTCCACTGATGCTAGTTACGTGCCTTTTGAAAATCCCACTTAGGGGGACTGCAAATCTTGCCCCAAGTGTACTCACTTGGGTTTATTCAACTGTACTCACAGGTCAGCTCTGCTTGCACCAAAGTCCTTCCACCAAACTCCTCGCTTTCCTGGCACAACAATGATCTGTATCCCTGATGTGAGGGTAGTAAAATTAATTCTGCATATTGGAAACTGAAAAGTGAAGCTATTGAAGGGTAAGGATGCTATGAATCAGTTCTCTCAGTGAAGTGATACTGAAGCTAACTCAAACCAAGGAACAGCTTGTTTATTCTTGATCAAGCCCCTTCTCCCCTTGCTGTTCCACATACAAATACCTGAATATGATGGCAGCATGTTTGTCAGTTAAAAAGGACTCAGTGTCACTTCAAGCCACAACCAAGCACAGACTGAGAGCCTGCATGTGAGCAGTGCCAGGGCTGATGGGCCTTTTTAATGCAGAGAACCTTATTAGTCTGAACATTTTGAGATCACAGAGACATCTGAATCGGCCATTGCTGACTTGTAGTCATAAGCAGTACAAAGACATCTTCCTTTTTTCCCCCTTTAAACATACCCCTGGAAGACACAGCAGCAGCTGATGCAGGAGGAGGAGCAGGTTAGTTTTTGACTAACCAAACTGCTTAAATTATCAAATTCTGGAATAACAGCATTCCAAAGCCCAAGAAGCTGGGAACCTCATATATTGATTCTCCTGGGCCTTGGAAGAAACTCCATAATCAGGTCAGAATCCTTAGCTCAGACCTACCTCAAGACTGAACTTCTGAATCTTAAATTCCTCTGCTTATTATTTTTAATCCATCTTTGTATTTTCTGTACCTTAAAGTGCATTACTCCTAGCAATGACATTACTTTTCCATTTGTTTCCAGACACAGTCAAAGGCAAGTGGTCACCATCTCAGCCATGATTTACTGAGATCTCAGTGTCCCTTGTGATGTCAGGGCTGTTTATATCCTAAGGAAATCATCTCCCTGGAAAAGCAAACTCATTTAAAGAACTAATGCTGACTGGAAACTGCCAAAAAACTGCCTGGGAAATAAGGAGCCCAGAATTGAATAACAGATACACACACTGTCTCTTGATGAAGCCGGACAAAACTTCCCTTTTACCTTCATCCTCAGTTTTCTTTTTGCTCACAGAAATAGGAAGGTTGCAGAATAGCTGGGAACGAACTGCCACCGTGTGGCCAAGGCACAGTTTTAGCTACTTTTCTAGAAATCTTCAAGACCTGATGCTGTAAGTGACAGTCCCCAGCACTCAACTGTGGAATTTTGTGCTCAGTCACACATTTTACTTCGGTGTCATGTGCCATGTCTCCCTATCAGTGCCCACAAGCTTCTTGGTAAAGTCTTGCTTCCTTCTCAATCTCACTTTAATAAAAGGGTGGCATACATCACCTTTAATTCCGAAAATTCTTTTTATATTTTCTCTAATAGGTTACCTCACTTCTGTGAAGAGTCAGTGTATCACAGTCACTGAGTCATTCAGGTGGTGATGCCTGGTCTTGCCTTATAAAAGATGGACAGTATTTTAATAAGACAAGCCTAGTAGTAGAAAACTTGTCACCATGCTGGTAAATTGCTGCTAACCAAACAACAGTCTTTAGCTTCTGCTTCTCAGTCTGGTCTGAAGCAGCTGGGCTCATTTGTCATGATTTGCCCTCAAAATTCTTCCAGAACATGCTTTTCTACCTGTTAAACTCACAATCGTTAAAGAGTCATTCCACTGACTTTATACAGCTTGGTTTCTCTTTACCATGGGCATGATTCAGAGCTACAGGACCAAAAGTTGGCAAAATCCTCCTAAACACAGCCTGCTGTGACTGGTCAGCTTCATGCTGCTTTCATCTCCTTGTGGACCTGCCCCACCACCAAATCACAGGAGGCACTCTCCCAAATTTATCCAAGCAGAACAACAAACTGACCCTACAGCTGTGAAAAGACAGCCACTAAGGTGTGAATTTTCAAGACACCCACTAAGGTGTGAATCTAATATTTTTAATACACCCCCTCAAAGCTGGAGCAGCAGATAACCATGTATTTTTCTGTGCATTACCTCGGAGGACTTCCTGCATTTCTCAAGGCAATGCTGACACCTTCTGCCTTCATTGTAACTTTATGGCATTGCAAGATTCAAACCAGAGCTTACATCTTGTCCAGCTGCCAACTTTCCATTAGCTGCCTATATTTCTTCTGTCTCTGCCAAAGACCCTTACAATTTCACCTCACTTACATGCATTGTGATTACACTGAGTTGCTCAACACAAAACGACAGAATTATTTTGAATCCTCCAGGACACGATTTCTTCAACAGAGTTCTCTTCAGTTAGGGGATTCTTCTACACAGTGTCTTTAGTTTCTCAAAGACAGCTGGGGTTGTGGTGTCACAGATATTTGTAGCCGGGGCCCCTTCAGAGCTAGTATGCAGCAATGACACAAGCTAGAGGGACCTGACGTATCCTAATATTTCAACCGAGCTGGATTTGAAACAACAAAATATGAGATGTTTTCACACAGATCTCGCCTATTATTCCAGTGCACTCTGGGAAAGATCTTTTGGGGATCAGTGCTGCAGGGAACACTTGCACGCAGCGGCCTTGATCAATAGAGCTCCTGGTTGATGCCCTTCATTACCACGGCCTGGGGGCATGACTCAAAGGGCTCACTAGCAATCTCTTCAGAAGATCTAGGTCATGTGGAGCTCTGCCGTCATGAACAACTCTTCTGTGTGATCGGCATTGTCAGAACACCTCTAGCAGCTGCTTCATTTCTAGGATGCTATGCCTGAAAATAACTGCACGGTGCAGCAAGGTCATTTAGAGGACATAGCCATGACAGAGAGAGTCCCTTCAGTGTCCATGCAGAGAGCTCTGCCTGCAAAGCCATGAGGGAATGATTCAGCGCAGATGGGGAGCGCTTTTGTAGGGCAGCCAACTGCTCCTGGAAACTGTGTAGAAAGCTGCCTAGGGTGAGCCAGTGCCAGGCAGGGGCAGGGTTCTGTCTTGGGCTAATACAGAGAGTGCTTCCATCCACACTAAATCCTTCTCTGAGGAGGCAGCTGACACTGGGGATGGAGATGGTCCCCTTTCCTCCCTCCTGCTCCCTTTCTGCTTAACCGCCTGCTCTAACACAGGTAGCACAAGACCCTTGAATCCTCAGCTCCCACCTCCCCAGAGAGTGCCCTAAGATGCAGGGACTGCTCTCCATAGCTCTGTTGGAGCAGAGCCATGTTCAGTGAGGAGCATACAAAGGCTAATATGTTAGAAGAAGAAGGAAGGTGCCTGCATTTTTGGGTAGATGATAGAACATGTTCTCAGAGAAAAACTGGTTTATTTTACTTGCTTAGTTAGAATTTCCTTAGATGATAACTGGTTTTAAGAAAACCCTTAAGAAAAGGGAAAAAAAATTAATCACAGAATCCAAATCAAAATTATGAATCTGATTTCCCCCCTTTGTCTCTTATTCATAAAAGCAAACCCAGTTTCACACTGAAGATTCTATGCTGGACAGCAGGGGGACCCTCACCCTCTGTCACAGCCAGATGACCAGAGATGTCTCTGTTTTACAAGGACAGACAAGAGGTTACAGGGAAGTTTGCACATGCTGAAGCAGTCTGGTTCTGCACATCAAAATGCATTCTTAAAACAATAGCAAAGAGATCAGTTACTCCAATGCATAAAACCTTGGCACTACGAACATGAAACACAGCCCAGGGCAGAAAAACATTGGAATCCTTTTCTTCTTGCTTCTCATCAGTATTTTAATTATGCACATGCCTAATTCTGTTATAGTAACTCAAACAAGATGGTGAGATTTTCTGTCAGCACCCATCCATGTTGCAGGTTCTAGTAGCAAAAAGATGCCCACACACTCAGTAAAAATGTTCCTCGGCAACTTCAGTCTGAAATTCTGTTTGGAGAGGAGGTTCAGGGTGACACAGTTGCCAAAAATGTACAGTTTTCAGCACTGTCCCCCTTCTCTCACACATACTCAGAACTGCAGCCTTGAGGCATGCCAGAACCTAGGGGTGTGTTTGGAATATGCTGTGCTCTGGCTATCGCACCTGGCTGAGTGGAATTCAATGGTCACATTCAGAGGCAGAATAGTTTTAAGGACATTCAGCTCAAGGCAGACAGGACTGGGGAGGTACAAAGGCAGCGACACATTATAAAGAATACAGACTATTGTGAAAAGCACCACTAGCAGGGAGACAAAACCTAGACCTTAATTTAAACTCTTCTTGGATATGTATCAATTATGTTGTTTAAACTGGTAATTTTCAAGAGGATGCAAACTAGGCCAAGAGCAGCAAAAGCACCTCCAGAATTGAAGTGCTACAGAAACAATTCTTCCCTCCCCTTCACAAACATCACTAGAAAAAGAATCAAAATGCTTTAATCAAACAGGAGATGCCAGCTCTGAATGGAGAAACATACGTTTTTTTGGCACTTTCCTATCTTGTGACAGAAAGTGGCCTAGATCATTAAGTTCAGAGAGATACTTGCAACCCACGGCAGAAATGCCTTTTGAATAACTTAGTCCTTTGACTGGGAACACAAATCAGCAAGAATTACCACCTGCCAAATGTTCTGTGTGAGGGCACAAGGTTTATGGAGGTTTTTGTATATCAGATGGGCTATATTGATGGCCTTAGGAAATTCATCCAAGCCTGTGGACACAAAAACTACTGATCATAGAAACAGGAAAACACTAGCAAATCACCAGCTGGTCATACCAGTGCTACCATGATCCATCTGTCACAGTCCAGCGCCAGCTGAATGATGACAGATGAAAAAAAATCAGAGTAAGCAAAAGCTTGATCCCAAACACCTTAGCAAATTCTTAAGACAAAATATGAGCTGGATAAAACAGGCAGAGCATGGGTCTTATTAATTCCAAGTATGACATGGAATATATATCACCTCTAAGATGAAGAGGAACACTTGTCGACTACATTCGTCCTAATATATTGTCTTTAATGATGGAATAGCAGAATTCCAAATATTGGGTATAATCTAAAGGTGATGTGGTGGCTTTGTCTGCAAGTTGTCTTCTGCCCCTGAGAAGAACCTTTGCTCCAATTTATTCACAAAATATTCTCCATGAGTTTAAGCTTTTTTAGTATACACTGGGGTGTCTAGATTCATCATTGTTAAAAGTGATGAAAACTAGCATGTGGTGTAACCATATGAAAAAAGTTGCATACATTTTTGCATGCAGTGAATATTTTGGTATATCCAACAGCAGAGCCATTTCCAATAGCAAGCAGAGTACAAAACACACTGGAGCACACTATTCCCCCAAACACAAGTTTCTAATGCTGATTCCCTCACTGCAGCTCTTTTCTGCTCATACTGCAGTCTGAGTGTATCTTGGTGCTGCTGTACACTCTCAGAACACAGAGGCAATGATGGCACGTGCAAATTTTCACAAGCAACAGAAGGAGAAAATTCTGCTTCACTCGTCTGACATTGGAAACACTGGCGCAAAAGCTCCAACATCTTTGCTGAATTCCTTGAACTGCTTTGCAGTATTGGAGTCAGAAGAAAAATTACTGCACCAGGCAGTCTCTGAATCATTGCTTTCTGTAACAGCACTAGAAAAAAAAGGCTTGTCAAGCTGGAGTTCCCCCCAAGCCGAATGACAAAGCAGTATTGTTAGGCACAGAAAATTTGATGAGTTAAACCCTCATATGAATCCAGTGTTGGAATAGCCATGGCTTAAAATACGTCTCCCCACAAAGAACCTTCAGTGACTGCACAGGTCACTTATGGAGCATAAGTGATGGATAAGTGGTAAAAAAAAAAGAAAATCAGGTCTTACATGCCCTATTTCATATATTCTGTCTTCAGGTGAAAAGGGAACATTCTTCTTTCAACATTCTTTCTTGCGTGTTTTAGGCTTAAATTTTAAAGTGCTGTATGCTCCTTCTACAGCTTTGGGCAAGTACATGGGATGCCTTTCCAGCCTTTTCCTAGAGCCAGTGTTTCTCCGCTGACTGTTTCTTTGAGATTGGTTTGCAGCCTTAGCTGCTTGGGCAGTATCTTGTGAGTATCTCCGGGGAGCACGAAGGATCCAGTTTGAATGCAAACTGTGTTCACTCGTACTGGTAGCAACTGAAAGACAGAAGATAGTCCGGGATTAAATTAACACTGTTTGTCAGTGACACTTTTATCTGCACAGTGAGGGAACAGGGTGCTTGCTGGTTCCTTCCTGGAGGTAAGGTCAAGAGACAAACCTTGTTTCACTGCACGATATCACTTGGGATGTGATTCATTTTATCTAGAATTTCAACACCTGCAGCATAAATATGTATGTGAAAGCTAGTCCCTTCAAATACACTCCTTGGGCACTGCTAAAATGACCTGCTTCAGATATTCACCTCAGCCTGAAGCAAAGGTGAGACATATCTATATCCCTCTGCTGATTATACAGGAGAGATGAGGACCCTAGATTGGCACATTTTCATTTCTTTGGGCAATCCCATCCTTTCTGATGGAAACCTCCAGTTATTTAGCCTAATCACCAAATTACTTCTTTTTTGATAGTTGGAAAGGAGTCACCCAGCCATTAAAAAAAAAAAAAGAAGAAGAAAAAATACGTTTATACTTTTTATTGTTCTCCAAAGACATCTTGAGGTAGAAATGCAAGGGTGGAGTTCAGCCCTGAGCAGAAGGCAAGCACTATTCCAACCCTGCACATCTACCTTTGCCGTGTAATGACCGCACATAAAATAGTTGCACCCATTCAACAGGGAACAAGTGACGTATTACTGTAATTTCACATATTGCATGTAAAGGTCCTAGATTTGGGAAGCAAAACTAGAGGACAACTGATTAACTAAATAAATTAATTAAACAAACATAATCTCACAATGCCATTCCTCCCTCTACCCTCTGCGCACCAAAAGACATCATATTTGGCTGGTTTATTACCGCACCATCGAAATCAACATCCACATTTGGCAGATCCACGTCAGGAACTCTCCGCCATCTCTCTGAATCCAGGTCTGCAATGACTGAGTCAAAGAAAGCTATTGCTTCTCTCACATCTGAACAGGTCTGTGGGCCTTTTCTTTCCATGGATGCCTGTTGATCAGACAAAGGAGAAAAAAGTTAGCCAAGGGTTGGGTACAATGATTTCTTAATGAGCAAACTCTATACAAGAGATGTATTTGACGCCACACTTCAGGCTGTCAGAAAAGAAACATCGGTCCAGACTACTCCGCAGTGCAGAAATCAAAGAAAGCAGGACAGTAGCCTGACAAATATCCACCCTGTTCCATGTTCAAAAAGTACCTTCCACTTGGGCACTACTGGTCAGGTGTTGTGAAATCCCTCAGAATCCATGTACCAGGCCATTTAATTGGGTGGTTAAGTGACAGCTGGGCTTTGTGGCCAAATTTTTTCCGCCTAGCACTAGGCTCCTAAGGAGACACACATTAGAAATATAGTCATGCAGGGTTCCTTCTGTAATTAATGCTGGGCTCCAGTACCTTCAGAAGATGAGTCAGGCCCTAAGTAGGCTGAACCCTCCTCTGCAACCAGCTCTTTCTCTCAGCTGAAAAGGAATTGAGGGGTAACTTTGTTACTAATTTAAGCATCTTATTAAAATGCCTAGGTTAGGTGAAATTAATCCATATCTAAATTGCTGAAGTCTTTTTGAAATGAAAAAAGTGTGTGCTAAAATATGAGTCATTCAACACTGTGATAATTCCCACAGGAAAGCCACACAGTTTAAAATTAGGAGCCTGTCTTGATGAAAAAGCAAGTGCCTATCTATAAATGCTGAAGCAATCACAAAACCTTGGTTAGTGATTCTGAAGGTACATATTCCTGCCAGGCTCTTCCTAATGAAGGGACATATATTTTCCTTCCCAGTCCAAGTCAGGTATATTGTCAGGCTGCAATACCAGCTCAGAAAATTGCTACCCTGGGTTTCAGTGAGAGAAACGGATAGCTGCCATGTCACACCTCTGAAGGACCAGCCTGTTCCCTGCTCTGTGGAGGCAGAGAGATGAACTAGCTAATTCCCCTCCTGACATTATGGGTTGATTGACATCCTCAGAAGTGTTAAAAGATAGCTGCTACCACACATCTACTGGAAATAGTGACTGCTATGATGACTAAGCCCTTATTGGTTAAAAGGCATTTTAAAGAAATGCCTATGTGCTCCCAGCATCTGGCCCACCTCTCTATTCTTTTCTTCCACTAGACACAAGTGGCACATTTTGAATCCATGGTCAGTCTGTAGTCCAGGACCCGGGGATCTTTGGATCAAAACTCCCATGAGGACAGGTTTGTCTGGACAAATTACCTTCCCATAAATCATCCAGCAGGTTAGAGAAAGAAGTGAATTTCCGTTGACAGGCAATTTAACAAGAACAGGTAGCTTAGGACAAAACCATTCAAGCCTGGTGATAACACAAACCTTGCAATCTGTGAACATAAAATGTGTAGTTAGGAAGAAGGATAGTCTGAATCTTGTAAAAGTCTTCTTGACCTCTTCCTAATTTTTACAAAGCCAGAAGTGTGCAGCTGTGACCCTGCCATTAATGTTGGCAGGAATGATTCATATGGATGACATATCCTGCTGATGTTCCTGTCTGTTTCCAAGGGGATGGGTCATGAAGTGAGCATGCCAGTCACTACCAGGACTGTTCATACATAGGGGTTAGCTGGCCAAAGTCACATGACAGCACTCTTAGCCTCAGACTGTGGGAGATCCAATTGTTTGCCAAAAAAGTTAAGTTTTTGGTGTTTTTCTTAAGAAGTGTTTTTGGCAGAAAATATCAGAAGTTCTCAAACCATTCTGACATTCTGCTGTGACAGAACACCTAAATATGTCAGCAACATTATTTAAAGTCAACCTGGCCTAATCAGTAAGTTCAGCCATACATCCCTTCTTCCCACCATCCCCATTATTATCCAGCTTAAAGACTGCATTGGATAACCTGTGAGTCTCCTGTTGAAGTCTTCTTTGCAGTCATGTTACCTAAACATCCCATTTGCTGCAGTCCTTTGTTTTGTCCTCACTGAATCAAGTCTAGAATCAAAGTAACCACTGAAGTGTCTAGTGACATGGAAACCTTTAAAACTTTCATTGCTAGGATACACGAAAATAATCTGCACCAAAGACGATATTCCAGTTTTATTTTTGTAGTATCATTATGGTAAAGGGTGAAGAGACTGTCTAGAAATGACCCACAAACTTATTCATGAGTGGAGAAAGGAAACCTCAAGAATTCCTCATGCCTCATGCCTCATCCTACCAGTACAGCTTTCACTGATGCTAAATGTAGCACTGACAAGTTAACTGACCACTCAGAAAAAAAAAAAAATCGTCTTTGTTTCAGTGAATTCATAATTATTTTGTGTAAGTAATTTTCAATAAGAAGACTGCCAGGAAATCCAGGGATTACTGCACTTGTCAGTCATTAACAGCTATAAATAATCATAGTGAAGGACTCTGAGGTACTTAAGTAGTCTGTCAGAGTTTGCTCTTTCATAACATGTTTTCCATACTCTCATAAATTTTTATTTTTCCTACTTTCTCTCTCCCAACACTTCCCCCCCTCAAACATAGATATATACATTTCTTTCCATGACCAGTCATTCATTCCTAATTTTACACTACTTAGAAAGAATCTTAAGAAATTTAGCAACATTTCAAATGATGCAACAGTAAAATGACAGCTGGCTGAAAGCAATAAATCAGAAAGTCAACATAGGTGATATAGCTCCGATGATTTTATTGCTTAAGACTAAGCACATGGCAAAAGTTCTTGGCAATTACCTTAGAAGACTCTTTGGAAGGAAGTGGAAGAAATGACTTTTTCCCAGCTTTGGATGATCTTGTGGATGCTGGAGAATCTGCAGCCATATGCATGGATTTCAAGTTACTGATGTTTTCAAGATACTTTTTCCTCAAGGCTAGGAGGTCCTGTAGGTACTTCAAGCAGTCCTGAGTCTTAGAGTACATCCAGTCCCTGTCTTCTTCTTTTGGCTGAAAGCAAGAGTCTATGCTGGTTGTACTTCTGCACTTTTTTAGTGGTTCACTGACTTTTTCCTGCTCACCTCCAAGGACATACATAGAAGTGCTGCGGATCAGTCTCACTGCAGAACCTGCACCATCACTATAAGGGATGTCATCTGTCACGTTTCTTCGCTGGGAGTTGGGGTGAAATATAGAATGGATCTTTTTGAACATAATGTGTCACTTCCTCCCCTTTATACTTCTTCTCTTTCAGCCCCTTAATTTAACACTAGATCTGGCAATCAGCAGCAGTTACCTTTGCCCTCAGCAGACAAAAAGAAATTGCCACTTACTGTAATGAGGAGAAAAAAGAAACCTATGGCTGCATCAATTGTTTTCAGTCTAACATTGTGAGAAACATGATGGTAACGCAGAAATGCCTTTTCTATTCCATTTGTGTCTGTGAAAGAGCTTTTTCCTTTCCACGGTTTAAAATATAGTTGAGGAGGTCAAATATCATGCTTTGACCTTTTGTTTGGTGTCTGGTCCCCATAAAAAGCATCAGCACGGAGGCAGGAATTCCCTCTCCCACGGTTCCTGCGCGCTCCTGGGCTCCCCTGGGCGCTGACTGCGGGCGGCCGCGGGGCGCTGGCCGTGGTGCTGATGCGCTCCCGTCCGCCGCCGAGCACCCGCCGGCCGCCGCAGGGCGATGCTCGGGAGGAGCTGGCTGGAATCAGCCTCCACAGGGGCGAAAGTCTGGGTGGAGAAGAATAGTTCCTGTGGAGTGGAGTTCAGCTGCTGAAAGAAGTCGCTCTGGGTTTCACCCGGCAGTAACCAGGAGATGGCTTCAGCTACCTGACACCACAGCGCTGCCAGGAACCAAGTGGGTTCAGGTGTCAGGCTCTGTTACACTCAATACAAAGATGCCCTGTGTAAGGGATGCTGTAAAATAAAACACTCTTCCGAAGTACTCCTCTGGCAAAATATTGCAGACAGAAACCTAAGAATTTGTATCTTTCCACATTAGTTGTCCTCCTAGATTGGTGCAAGAACATTTAATGCAGCAGGTATGGTGATTGATTTTTGGCTGAAAGTACTGAAAAACTTTGAATATTATTGGCATACTTCAGGCATGGTAGTATTTGTGACTATGTGTCCACATGATGTATGCTTTGGAGATAAGGAGACAGTGAATTGAGGCAATCAACAACTATTTAAAAGCAAGCAGAAACGCCCAAAAGAGTTTTCAAAAGAGTTTGTTCAAAAAAGTTTTCGTAAGTGATCATGCCCAAGCATTGACTGCTTGAGGAAAAATAATGTTTTAAATCAAATAGATATCACCCTGCAAACACCACTGAGCAAATTTCTTCTAATGCCTCTGGAAGTGCTAATTGAAGGCTTAAGCATCCTAAAATCTGTAGGATCTCAACAGGAAAGATAGGCTGGCACATAAATTTGTGCCCATTGCTTTGGGAACTCCAAAAAATAGATACTAAACATATACAACAACCATCTTAAAATGATCCTCTTATTTATAGCTAAAGTTAATATGTACTTATAACAACTAAGAACTGAGACAAACTAGTTTTTGCCACTTTTTCTGCCTTCTAATAGTAGCAATTCCCATTGCAGCTGAAAGCAGCCTGGAGGTTATTCTGAAATATAGTAATCTAGTACTTGTAGGGAGGTATTCCATTATAGATTCTCTCCAAAGGTCTACTCAATCCCCCAGCCAGGTAGTAGATTAAGCTGACTTTATGCCAGCATAGATCATTAGAACTATGAAAAAAATATGAGCTTTCCCCCCAGAATTACCTGTCTGAGATAGATAAAATTTCGGGTCATCAATACCAACACAGAATAATAATAATTCCATCTACATATTGATTTCATTTTCAGAGTAAAAGGCTGTAAGAGAGTTTTAGTGCATGGTCCTGAGTGGACCTGAGGTAAATATCTGTAATAGCCATTTCAGGGAACTTGTGTACCAAGTTAAGAAAGCTAGATTTTTCCAGAATAACCCTAATTAAAATTTACTTGGATTTGCTACATGAGATGCTGGTCTTTGTTTATAGACATGTTACAATACCAGTGAGCCTCAGAGCACTGTAAGGCCTCTTAATTCTCTTAGTCAGAAAACCCAAAAATCAAGAAAATCAGTGGGAAATCAAGAAAATATTGATAAAGGCTTGAATCAATAAGGTAATTGGGAACTCCACTGAGAAACTGCTTACAGTATCAGACATTGCCTTTCATTTGTAGATTGATTTATATGCTCACCTGGGCTTATAAAGTGCTACAGGGCAAAGAAAAAACCAGAACCAACCAATCAACCAGAAAATCCCCCAGGGTTCTGTTGATGAAACCACAGGAAAAGGTACCTCTGTGAAGAGTAAGTCTGGTGATATGCACTGGCATTTCGAAAACATTTCATAAGGGCCGTAGCTTTTCCTACCCTGCTTCAACTGAATACTGAAAACATATGCTGACATCTCACTAATTTAAAAAAANACCCCCAAAAACCCCCAAACAAAAAAAAAAAAAAAAAAAAAAAATAAAAAAAGCTTTCAGGCTCTAAAGAGTGTTCTCAATTTCAAACATGTTCATTCCCAATTTTTTTAAAAGCTTGCTGGGTCACATTCATTCTGTGCCAACATATGTGTCATTCCCATTGTTCATGGTGTTGTTAAAATAAGTAAGTATTAATAAATGCATGAAACAATACAGTAACTGCATTATATAATAAAATTTCATTTGCAGTCATAAAGGGTCATTTACAATTATTTCCAACATGAATGTTTTATTCTATGCTTTGGTAATGGGCAGTGAGACAATCTTTCTCTCCTATTGTAAAAATTAGTATTAATTTGTTTTCTTCAGAGAATCTACTGTAATTTAAATAGCTCCATGGATTTAAAAATTTAAAGGATGAAATAATGGATATACTCTACTTTGTTTTCTAAGAAGATAAGTGCCCTTAGAAATGTCTTTTTGAGATACTTTCCTATAAGGCATTTGCTGTGAAAAATTGTTTCCGGAGTAGTGTTCCACTTATTTATACTCAAACTCTGTTTCCCATGTACCTGTAAGTAGGTAAGTCCCTTTTTAAGTAAATAACAGGGCAACTAGAATTCAGCCACCACCACAGATCACAGGTCTCTTCCCCAGAATTACTGCTGTCGACTGAATATGCTACTGTTATCTAAGACAGCTGGTAATTAAAAGTGAGGGTCTTTTTCCAGAATGATTTCCTTCTGCACAGACACTCATCAAATGCCAAATACGGCTGAAGAAGAAAATCTAATTCTCTTAATTCAAAGTTCCAAATTCATGGACAGCTATTAAATCATAAATACAGACCTCCCAAAGAAAGAGCTTGTGAGAAGCAGATCAAATAGACCAGACTCATCAAATAGACCACACTAAATATTTAATGGCATCTAAGATTACTGACTTTGACAAGGCAATGCTCACACCTTGCTTGTTCATTTGGCTACTTGAATCTGACTTCACTTACTCAATGTTTTTTGTTTAAAGTCACGTTTTTTCCTATTACTGCTTTCAACAAGTCTACTTTCTTTGCTGCTACCAGAGTGATCTAAGTTCCATTTAACAACACCCAGTCACTCCCAAAACTGTTTTTTCTATCTAGCCCTGGCATTCTGTCAGCTCCTGAACTGTCATGACTGGATAGGAAAATCAAGTTAGAAAATCCAATATATGTGCTTTGTTTAACTAAATTAACTACACAGTTGAAAAAAACCAAACCATAAAATCAAATGTACACATAAATGCACTTAAGTATTTTTAACAATACGTTATTTGTCAAAATGCATTTTTGTCTCTTGAATAACATGACAACATGCATACAAATCTATCTACTTGATAATTAAATTTCATCATGACTGATACAAAGGAATGTCAAATCATCCTTGAAACAAAGTTCTGATTTCAAAGAAGAAAATTTTTGACAAACTGTAGATTACATGTTCTTTTTCTATCATAAAGTTTTATCAATCTGTTGTATCATATCAGTTAGGATAATACATTTTATTATATTTTAAAAGTTAAAATGAAAACACTTTTTTTGCTTTTAAAGGAAAAAAAAGTCCACACATAAAATATGTGAGTGGTTAGTAAAGTTACTGAGGCTTGTGCTATTTTAGCTAGTTCAGAAATTAGAGCACAGTTGTCAGTCTCTGCTGAACTCATCCATGTCTATATAGCTGCATAAAAAGTAGATTGTTTGGACAGAGAATTGAGAATTAAATTATCTATCTCAACTGACTAATTGAGAGAGTCCAAAATAGAGGAAAACAGAGTAAATGATTCATAACAGCAAGTATCAACACTTTGCTCCTTAGTCCCCGACTATTTCATATATTCCCTTGAAGTTCTGCAAAGAGACACACACACACACACACACACAGAAAATCTGTTAAATATTTAAGAGAAAGACAAATGCAAGGATGCTGAGACCACAGCTCAGTTCTAAAAAATATTAGCATCCCTGGCAGCATGTGGTAGTAGTTATGACACTTAGTGTTTTAAAGATCACACATACTTGAAAATATGAGCTGGTGGTGCATTTCTAAATCCTAAATCAGGTGCTGATTGTCAGCGCTTTTGGAGGGTGGTGAGAAACTTCCACTCTTAGAGGTGCAATACCACAGGTTCCCACTGGCTGAAAGGGAAGATGGAAGAACTGACCTTGTTATAAAGCAAAGAAGAATCCTCAAGAATGGTTGTATCTTCTCTTTCAGCCAACAGAGGTAACAATCTTTTCTGCCTTCCCAAAACTGCAATCAGGAGCTGCTTGATATTCTTCCTCTTCTGGGAAGTTTGCAAAGTATGGGAAAGGAGATCAATCCTGATACCATGTATTTCAAACATCTATGACTGCTTCTTTGAGTCATTAAACTGGAGAAATCAGTTTTTTGAGAATGAAGATAAAGATTTTCATTTGAGGTGATTCAGAGGAAAATGCAGTGAAATCTCTCTGTGCTGCCCTCTTGACAATCTTGATTTTTAATGGTGCATGCTTGAGCCATGTCAGACAACACTAACCTGTCAAGCCAGCTGAGTCAGAACACTGACTCTCCTATCAGAAGATGAATAGGTTTTTTGTAAATCTGGAACATCGTCTTTCCATCTAACCAAAATTTTAATCTAAGTATTTGACTTAGAAAGCATACACTCTCCATAAATTTTCACCACATGAAAAATTTAATTCATTGAACAGGTTTTGTTGCAGCATAAGCACAGCCTGGGACCAACAAAAGCAGTGACTGCACTCCTACCAGGCATAAGAAAATAAAGAAATGACAATTCATGTGCAGTGAAATGCATGGAAAATTATTACACAAGTGAGATATCAATAATTTTAAAGAAGTATTGTTATTATTATTGTTATTATTATTATTATTATTATTATTGTCATTGTTGGGAATTTTTTGGTGTATATTCTGTGACAAAGCAATAAGATGAACGCTAGTGAAACACACCCTGCTTTAGACCTATGTCTACAGCTGTTGTTTGGCAGCCTTTTCAGAGGGTGAGAGGTTACCACACTTATCCCCTGCTGTATCTAGCCTCCTCCTTCCTTTTGTTTCCTCAAACAACCCTGCTACCATTAAAAACTCCATCTCTGTGACAAGCTTGACAAGGGAACTTTGTCTTGTCTTCTGTCACACGGGGTCAAGGGAACAACCAGTTGGCCTTGCTTGTTTTGTTGGAATAATTCTTGTCCTTTTAGTGGAAACTCTGTTAGGACCTTTCAGAGCTTTGTTAGTCTTTGTTGAATTAGATATTGTCTCGCCTCTTGAGTCCTTTGATCCCAAGATGGCTGAAGAATTATTGTGACACCCAGCTTGTTGCCTGTCACATCCATCACCCATTGATGGAGTCTTTGGCAGGTGAATCTGATAAATAGCCCAAATTCCTTCATGATAGCTCCATGAGGAATGGAGGTCCTAAGCAGCAGTTCTTCAAATTGGTTTAGAGAAAGCAAACATTTAAATGACCTGTCTGTCTTGATCTTTAACTGGATAGTCTGTTACTCATTCCAGTTAAATTCTAATACACAATTATCCTTCCCACAAAGGATGTCCATAGGAGGACTTATGAAAGGGGACAGTGTATCTTTGGTAAGTCATGGGGCTGCCAGAGTCCATCAGTCATTCCCAGGCAAGGCCTACTCACGATACCTCCAGACTTTTTCATAGGTACTCTTGCATCTCTGCTTTCCATATTTATCTCCTTCCTCCTCTGCTAACCCAGCAAAGCAGGGCAAAGCTAATTTAAGTGGAGAAGCAAAAAAGGAGCAGTTTGGCTGGGATATCTGAGAAAGAGGGGCTCAGTGCACGTGAGGTATCATTTGAGCTCCAGGGAAGATGGAAAGACAGAAGAAATACATCTTCAGCACTTACAAATACTGGGGTTTTTGCATGTTAACTTTTTTTCTGCTCACATCACAATGTCTCTGGGAAAAAAATATACCTGTATATAGCCTAAAACACAGCCTGCCCTATCCCTGCCCCTGCCCCTGCTGCCACAACATAATTAATCAAAGGTGACTATTATCTTTGCTGTAAGTTTCTTGAACACATCTCCTAGTACATCTCCTTCAGCACCTGCAGAAGCACTCCCAAAGTGAAGCAGCTTTGGTCATGCTAAGGGATGCAAGGAGCCAGCCAGGGCCCTTTCAGCAGGTAGCAGCTACACCTGCAATGACACCCTACAAGAACCAAATCCTACAACACCATCACTACCATGAGTGCACCTCACCAGCCATCTGCTCCAACAGCTGCTGACAACACTCCATGCACTGTGAGAAGGGAGAAGTTTTTACTGATAATAGGTAGCTCCCTGAAGAGAAGCAACCCAAAATAGGCAGGACAATTATTAACCAGGTTTGATAGGAGCAGTTTTTGTTGCCTCTTTCTGAGTGGTCAGTAAAGAATCAGGAGAAATCAGATTTCATGTTTTTCTTTCACATTTGCCAGTTTTAACATAAAATGTGGTTGCTGGCAAACATGAATTCTTTCTCCTTGGATAATTTGATCTTCTGCCTCTGCTCACTTCCCACCTACCCAGCTTTCCACTGCCCTTGTAACACAGCCCTGGCAGTCTGTATAAAGACACATTTAAAGGATTGGGGAAAGAGAAGAGGTGGCTACACAGCCTTGCCTACGACTTTCAAGCCTAACTTCAAAGAGCATTTACTCTATACTCACTGTGAATAGTCAAATCACATACACAGGTGTGGCTATTTGCAGGGGCAAAGAGAGTTCATTTAGATCCTCTGAGGAATTTTCAATCAATTAACACCATCTTCCAGAGTAGCTGGCCTATGATGTGGGATCTAAATGTGAGGGGAAAAATATCATACTAAAGCAGTGGCTGCACAGAAGCTGCAAAGAGCCCACTGCCAGCCTGTTGGGCACAGGGTAGCTGCTTGCTTCTTGGGTATCTAGATTTAAAAAGCCTGCATGAAGCCCTTTGGCAACTTCCAGATGTGGACACTTGAGGTGTCCCTGGTGTAGATATTGTTTGCAGTAAGTCCACCTTTGAGATGGCTCACCAATAATACTGAAGAAAGACAAAAATAATTAAACTGTTATCTACTTGTATTCTTAATACAACCTGGAAAGTCTTAGCAAAGGTGAGATTTCAGCCAGGTCAAAGAAAACACTGAGATATAGGCACGGGTGGTCATGGGTGGAGAAATGAATTTGCAGCTTGGCAAGGTGTTAGCAGTAGTCTGCAAAGCCAAATGACACTTTCCAGGCTAAGAGACCTGTTACATTCACAAAGCTTGCAAGTCTGCTTAGTCTGTGCTCAGAGGAACATGGAGATTTTTTACTCTGTGCCCTGAAAAGTGGCAGAACATGTGCTTTTGGCCCAAGGTGGGCAAAACATGGAGATGCTAACTGTGTTTTTCTCTGCAACCTCCAGGTCAGGCAGGAGGGAGTGAAAATAGGTTAACTGAAACAGAAGGAAATATTCATGTGAACCCTGGTGAACTGGAACAGCTGAGTCTTACAGGCCTGTAATCTGAGCATCAGCACAAAATGAAAGGGACAGTCAGAGTGGAAAAGACTGAGGCAGCCAGCATTCCTCTTGTGATTTTTTTTTCTAAAACCATTATTCCGAAAAAGCATATTGAGGAAACTGTGGTAGTTACAGAAATGCACAGGCCAAAGTTACAGATGAAATAGCAGCCAGAGCTGGCAGCAAGCAAAGGTCACTGCACTTTTGAGTCAAAACACACTCAGCAAGGACCTCATGGAGGATCTTCAACACATCCATTGGGGCTAAGCAGATACAACAGGAACATCCAGAAAAATTTGCTGCAGTGGAAATCAACAGTAATCTATCATCTATAATTCTCCCTGCATAAAAAGAAATCCAGTTGTCTGAAAACATGAGGCAGCAGAAACTGAGTTGATATTTCAATTTAATTCACTTCAGTTCACCTTACTGACTTCAACAGGAGGCAGAACACTATCTTTTATCACTCAAGTGTCACTGTTCTTAATTTTTTGCATAGTGAATATTGTTATGGTTATTGATGTGCTTATGAAAATATTGTTAGGGTTATTGATGTGCTTATGAAATATGCAGTTAAATTTCTTCACAGTTTGCCTGCATATGTGCCTGTGGATATCAAAAATTGTTCTGTGGTGGCTGGGTGGGGAAAATTCAGGTGGTTTCAGGGGGAAATATGCGGGCCCTCACAAAACCAACCTTCACAAGGTCACAGACCTCTTTCTTTGCAAAGTTCACTGCTGTTGTGGAGCCTATAATGTCATTATATTTTCCAAGAAGTGTCCTATTTATTCCATTTCATTGGCACATCCTGGCAGAAGTGATTATGTTGCTCTCCTCACTCTACATGACAGACACCTTTTTTTCCCCTGAAAAAGGAAGTCTGAAAATCCAGGTTACTATGCAGAGACCAGGCTTTGCTTTCTGCCTGGGTCGGCTCACTCTCATGCAGTAGCTCAGCTGCTGCCAGAACCTCTGCAGAACGTCCTGCCTGGCCTTCAGTAAAAGGCAACAGCCACCCCAGAGAACCGTGTTCCTTCTTGCGCGAATTGAACTGCTTGTCCCAAACTTCAGAGATGCGGGGGTTTGCCTGGCTTTTTTCATTGTCTTTCTCTTCTCCTGAGTCAGCCGTGGCTTGGAGCAAGAAGAAGGGCGCTCAAAGGACCTCAGCCGTGCTCTCGCCCACGGCGCGCTCCTTTGCTCCTTTCAGTTTCACCACTAGATGGGAGCCGACACCTCCAGAGTTACCGCGGTGGGCTCGGGGCCGCTCGGCTGCACACGCGAGCTTCTCGTGTGTGGGTTTTTACCTGCGCTAAGTCAGATATTGAAACGACTGTATTCTCTGCGCTAAGGCATTCCTCTAGCTCGCACACGGAAGGTGTAAAACTGTATAAACCTCCCGGGTGTGGTGGTATTCTTAGATAAAACTGTAGAGATTACTACAGCTGTATCTGTACAGGTGATAGGAAGCAAGATAGGATTGGCCACGGATTTACAAAAAGGGAAGAAAATGAAATGACTGCTTCCCTCCAGTCTCAGCACAGGAGGTAATCCCTGGTGGTTCATAGCTGGGCTTGCACTGAGGTCCCCAGGGCAGCCCTGAGTTCCCAGGACATAACATAAACAGGAGCTATATACTCCAATTTTCCCACAACATTTCTGGCTGCAAGCACCACATAAATGAAGAGTGAATTTTCAATTGTTGCTATAAGAAATTACTCGCAAAATGTTTCTCATGAATGAATATTTTTTATGTCTTATTTCCGAGAAGGTAAATGTGAATTTTTATGTTATGGATTCAAGGTGCTTAGGATGCATGGCTCTCATGGGAAGACTCTCTGACTGAGGAAGTAGCTCTCAGTAATGGGTTATGAACTGCTGAATACTCACAATTATGAACTCAGAATTTGCTTCTGCAGAAAACTCATGTTGGCCCTTAGCCAATATCAATGAGATCAATGGGAGATATTCCTGTTCCCTAATGCCAAGCCAGATGCCGAGAACTCCACTACTTTAGGAGACAGCAAATTAATTTCAATACTTAGACAAAGCAAATAGAAAACACAGTCCAGGCACAGCTCTTACAGGCTGGGCCCTGAGCTGGTATAGACAAGCTAATTCAAGGGATTTACTCACATTCACTGGAGTCAAGGATTTGGTACACACTAGCACAGATCAGTACAGGTTAGGGAAAAAAAAAATTATGGATTTGTTTTTGTTATAAAATACCTGGGAATTTCATATTGCCATTTGTAAATGGATTGTGTGTAACACAGAGAGCAGAATCAACATGCTCATGGGCCTCACAAGCAGCTCTTTTCTCTTGGGTGGCAGCTCTTCCCTCTAGAGCTCTGTTTGGGATTAGAGTTTTGCTGTCGTTACTTTAGATGTCATTAATCCCTTCTGTTCATTTAAGTCAATCTTTTTTATAGTGCTGCTTGGTTTTATTGGTTGTCTTTTTGGGGTATTGGGGCAGGAGAGAGAAGTACCATCTCTGTGAAGCAATTGCATTTCAATAGCCAATACTGTTTCTTATTGCAGGAAGAACACCTTATGTCTATGAGCTAGACCACACCATATAGTTGTTGTCCTGGTGGGATAAACTACTTAAAGTTTACAGGTAGTGTATCTAACACTCCAAAAACTTTACTTTTCCTGGAAAACTGTTTGTTTAGTGTAACCACAGATAACACTGGAGATAATTGTAACTGAAATGGATGAAAAATCTTGGACTTGGGCATGGTTTCTTTGCCTACACATTCCCATTCATTCCCTGGGTTACAACATGGTCCTGCATCAGCTGGAGCTTATGGCTAGGCTTGCCTCAACTTGAGCACTACAGGACAAAAATCTGAGCTAATAATACCCAGCCTGTATACATATTTTATATGGTAACAAGGAAAGGAAGAAGCTATAGCTGAATGGAAGGGAAAAAAAAGGAAACACGAAACACTAACTGATAGGAATCATGAGCAGGTGCACTACCAGAAAACACTGCGCATTAATATCTGAAATGAAATGCACGTCAGATTGCCAGTGTCTCTATAAGAAGTGCCATTTACTGTGAAAGCCATTTGGAGGAAAAAAGCAAAAGGCTCATTCTCAGCAGTATCACTACTGATTGACAGATGATGTCACTATTTCATCACTGCCTATTGTGGCAGGAATTGTGTTTATTGAATGGAAAACTGTAAATAATAAATATGTAGTGGGCTTCTATCAGCAGCAACTTTTTGTCATACTAATAATTTTCAGTTTTCTGTGATTTGCAGATGCCTGAGCTTTTGCAAGTGGAAAATCCACACAGACAGAGTGGAAGCTGCTATATGTGAAGAGGTGAGAATGCCAGTCTGATGACTATAACTTTAATCCATAATTTATTTGAGTTTTATTTTAATTATAGTTATAACACAGTCATGTGAACATTCATTTAATGGGCCAAATTGCTGAATTTTTTCATCTTTATATAAGCCAACTGCTGCCTAGACATGCACCAGATTCAGTAGATTCACAATCTGTTCCGTAATCTATCTACTAATAAAGGTGTCTGCAAAAAACTTTTTTGGATTGCTGAGTTATACAGAGTTTAATGTCATTTTACCAGCCAGAGATATAAGTTAAAGGCTTCACTGGTTCCAATGTCTGATACAATTAGGTTAATGGCATGAAGCCACTGGAGTGTGGGGATGCAGGCAGACTGCTCTGTGCCCAGGAGTCAGAGCCATGGTCATATTTGCCCTTGCTGTCAAAGAGAAGAGAACAGCAATGACAACAGTTGCTAGAAGGATCTTTCTAGAAATAAAAACTGGCAGGCTCTCCTTGTATTCGCATACCCGCAGGCAGCTGTCCTACAAAGTGCTCACACTTCTTAGAAATTTCAGCAGGTTTTTCTGGGCATGGGCAAAGAACTTCTCAGGAAAAAAAAAAAAAAAACAACCAACAAACCAAAAAAACTAGAAAAAAACCCAAAGAAACAATTTGGTCTAATGAAAGATGTGTAATGCTGTGCTCCTCATGTCTGAGTCTTTACTTATATAGGCAATAGCATGAGAACATTAGGAGAGATCACAATGAGGCCTCTTTGTGAGTGAAAACTCGACTCAAATGACTTTCACACATATGGAAAAGTCCCTAACTTGTTAAACTTCTTGCAGCAGCTTCCTAAGTTTTCTTCCAGCTCATCACCTCCATTTTTGTGAAGTTTTTTTCTTTTCTTCTTTGAGTTCATTTATTTTTATCCACCTGATTTCAAGTTGTGTTCTAATTCAGCTGTAACAAACTCAGTATCAGAATGACTGGCTAATTGCCATCCTTGACCACTGTTCTGCCTATATTATGGCTTATCTCACTCATCATGCACATTTGGGACCAAGATCAAAGACACCAATTTTAATGTCACAGATATCTTTGCACTCCTACCATAAAGGTTTCTCTTTGACAGAGGTGTAGATACAGGGAGCTTCTGCCTTGGTATACCCTCTATCATGTGGACCTGCCTGTGTATTAAATGGAAATTATTACAAAGTGTTACTGAGAAAGAGCCTGAGTTGTGTGTGTGTGTGTATATATAGATACATATATATATATATGTACACATGAAGCCCATTATCCTGAGTGAAGTCAGATTTAAGCTACTTATAGACTGCTTCCAGATTTTTCTCTTTTCCACAAGGAAAAAAAAAACATGACTCGCAGTCATAATCCTGTTCTTGTGTAATGCAGAAAAGGAGGTGACTAGGAGGGACTGGAAAACACACAGCAGATTAGGGGGAGCATTCTCCTTCTCATTAGTGAAATGAATGACCATCATGTGACATCTCATGCAAGGGTCAGACTCTGCTTTTCCACTGGCACTGAAGGCCAGATTATCCAGTCTGTCAGGGATGTTCCCTGCTGCATCAGCATGAAAAAATTTCAAACAGAGCCTTAAAGGAGCAAGAGATAACTAGAGAGAATCCCTTAATGTAAACCTGTCCTGGTTTCAGCTGGAGAAGAATGAATTATGTTCACAGAAACACTATGAAGGTTGTAAGGAAGGAAGGAAGGTAAGTGGATATTATATGGCTCCGGTCCCAAAGCAGTCCGTGTTCACAAGGCACTGCACCCAGTTTCACAAACCTTGTTTCAGATGTGCTGTTGCATGACTTCAGTCAGCATGATCTGGGACCTGGACTGCTAAGTCCACATGGCTTGGGAGTGTCCCCACCAGCTGTGGAATCTCAGAACTGTGCTCCATTCCCTCATACTGACATACCTTCCAACGTCTCCCTTCCAGAGACATGGATGGAAAGGTGTTAGACAAGGATTTCTGTCAGCACCACAGGATTGAAAGTTACATCAAGGACATTTAATTGTGAAGTGGGAAAGGAAGCACTTGATAGCTTTTTAGTAGACAGGCTTAGAATCCCACTGACAAAAGCTAGAGTGGATTTCTAATTCTTACAAGTAGCCCCCTTCTTTTCATGCCCAAGCATAACTTCAAAGCAGCAGAAAAAGAAGCCCATCACTTAAAGATACCACTTGAGCTGCTGGAATGCAAATGCCTCCAGAAGATCTGAGGCATGAGACTTGTCCAGATTTTGTTGTAAAATGAAATTCAGATAAACACCAGTAGCACCTCATCACACAACATCTGCCTTCTTTGCAGCTGCTTTCCATGTCCCCAGCTACCCTGCTGGAACTGGTCAGCTGACCCCTGAATATCAATAAAAGCTCATGAAATAACATGACATATATGTATGCATATATGCAGCGTTCCAACAAACTGCTTGTTTGGTCATTGTCCTCTAGACTTGAATTACGTGAATTTTCCGGTTCAGGGCACAAAATCCACCTTGCAGGTCCATACATGGGATATTGGTTTCACTAACTCTAAGTGGTGATATTAGCTGTTTAAGATAGCACCTACTCGCCAAAAGCCTGCTACCTACTACTTGAAGAGAACAAATTCCTCTGCAGATGACTCAGAAGACCTATTTCTCTTCCCTGACTTTGAAGGAAGTCCAGAGGGATTCGTGTCACATCCTGGGTGTCTAAACTTCATCAGATGGAATGCTTGCCCATGAATCTTCTCCAAGAACCTCTGCTGCATGGGAGAGAGGGAGATCTCCTGACACACAGACACTCCAGTGCTGCTCAGGGCAGCAGACAGGCAGCCCACAGCCAAGGGTCCAGCTGCAACAGCCACAGTGATACCCCATCCCTTGTTCCCTGGGCAGGGCACTCAGGATCAGGGGAGCTCCTTTCTATGCACAGGGGTTTTGCCAAACTGTGGTGCAGAGGAGTGAGGGCTGGACTTCAGACATTCCTTAATTGAATGGAAAAGAAAAGAAAGCCAAGTTGTAACTGAGGATCAGTTCTAAAGTTAGTTCAAATAACAGTATGATGAATACTGTGGAAAGGTTTCATCTTATCTGTACAGATAGTGAGAAAAGCAAATAGCAATGTCTCTTGTTATAGACTAAGTAAATATTCTGCTACTGAAGATGCTGTGGAAAGCTGAGGGTTTTTTTTCACATAAAGATATCAGATTAGCAGCAGGATTCATATTCTTTTAGATTTCACTAACATATGCAAAATAACAAAGACAACATTCTTACAACTCTTCATATCTTCTTAGTACTGTGTAAATTTTACCTACCCCTTCAACAAAGTCATCAACCCTCTCAATGACCTGGCAAGACCAAACTTTAACCAGGCACCTGCTCTGTGGGAAGCTTGGCTTCCCTATGTCCAGCCTTTTGCCTCCTCTACAAGGTGGATAAATATGCCTGTGCACTTTGGTCACTCACAGTACGAGAGAAGCTACAGCAGATAAACCACTATATAGTTACTGGACAGTAAACCACTGCTATTTTTTATTGGCTGGTGAAATATTCCAGAGCCACACTTGGTTCCCTGAGCCACCGACTACACTTTCCACAACCATTGCAAAATTAGTCACAAGCTACACTATAAGCTTCCACCATTATCACCCATTAAAATTCTTCCTTACTTACAGAATGTTTAAACACGTGTTATTATATGATGGCTGATATAATCAAGGGTGACAATGTGGGTGGGGAGGTGAATAAGGCTTTTTTGGTCCATTTACTTCTTCCACTGCCCAAAAACTTTGCCAAAAACACAGGAAAGGAAGCAATCACTCAAACAATCCAATAAACATTTTCTTCATGTGGGTGATGTCATGATACCGCAACCACAGTAACTATAGTAGTCACTAAAAGAAACTTTTCTTCCTCAGATAAATGATCTTATCCCACAAGAAATGTGTATCTCGCAGAAGTAGGCAGTATGCTGAGGCAGTTACATTCACTGCAGCTTATAGGTGGTATTACAAGGATCCTTCAAGAAAAATGAATTTTGAGAGTAGAGAATACTATCATAAGCCTGGACACAGTTTTCCCTATCACCCATGTGTAGGCCTCTTTTTTAATTATTATGAGAGACACCATGCAATGCAAATCACCCTGAAGGTGCTTGTCTCTCTCCATTAACTAAGGCAGGCAGATGTCCAGGTCTGCTTAGCTCCTTCACTTAAGAGTGCTCAGAAGATGTCTATTATTAAGCAAAATTCATTCTGTCCAATACCTGCTCAGTTAGGTCAGTGCTTACCTTGAATAGAAAATGGGGCTGCACACACATCTTCACTCAGAGAATGGCTCCCTGCTTTCACAGACAGACAACATCTTCTCTTTCAAATCTTCTTTCAGACAAGTAATTTCCTTTAAATATTCTCCAAATATAGTCTACTCTTCTATCTTGTGCTTGTCCTCTGAGCTGGTGATTCATGCCTCTCATTTTTACCTAGAAGTTAACACTATTTGGTTCTTTGGACAAAACCCATCTCTCTCGTGTTCAGCACAGAGTTGTGCAGAGGGAGAATGGAAGAAGAAGAAGGTGACATAGCCTTTGCTTATAGAAGTAGAGACTGTCCTCTGCTCCAGCACCGCCTTATACTAAATATTCTCCAAACTTCAGCTGACTTTATGAGAACAATATGCAGATGCTGGAACTCATAGTAAGAAGTATTTCTGCTGTGCCTTTCTGAGAGCACCAAGAAAAGCAGTGGAGTTTTGAGGAAGATGAACAAATAGGGTAGAAACACTGAAGATGAGATAAAGGAGGTTAAGGTGTGTCAGTTTAAAAAAAAAGATACTTGTTAAAAAGTAATCTCCTTAGTGCCACAACTCAAAATCGAGGACAGAAGATGGCAATGGATGTGTAAACTGGAGGAAGATAGAGGAATGGTGCAACCTTGGGTGGTATAAGAGTATTCTCTGCTTTTCTATCAACCACTCCATCCCTTTTTCACATGCTCAAGAGCTTCCTTATCCTCTGCAACCAACATTTGAAAGAATGGCTCATATATAGAGCAATACAAGAGTTGCAGATTTTGAAGACTACTGAGCATCTGCATTGTCTGTTGACAGTAAGCACTGAACATCCAATCAGTTTTATGTGGGAACCTAAACACAGATGTAGACACCTAACTTTAAATGGATGAGACTGAATGTGATTGTCTAAATGTAGGATGAGATTTTATTTGATAAATCCCAGATGAGTAAACTTGGCATCTTTATCATTACTCCATGAACAGAATTGCTGAAGATTATTTATGGGAGAAACTTCTGGACAAGCTGAAATAACTTGTAAAACTTATTTTCACATCCTTTAAGCAAAGGCAAGTGCTTAAAATTATCTGAGTTTTTCGTTTGGCAGACTTGGAATAAAATATTTATAAGTTCTTAGACATTTTTAGTCTTAAGAAAAACCTAAGACATTTCGTGGTCTTCATATCTATAGCATTATCATGGAAAATATCTGGAAAAGAACTATTTATGAGACCAGTCCTGCAAACATGGAATGCTGTTCATAGTACACTGCAGTACAATTTTCTGAACAGATAAAAAGAATGAATAGTGTTGCCTTAGAGTTAAGATCAATGTTGCATTTTCAGATAATGAACATAACTGTTCCACTGGTTTCATGAAACTCTGTTTTGTCCAGAATCCATATCTAAACCATTTCATGTAAGTCACACCCCATTTCTTTGAGTATAAACAACATTCCTCAGACACGGACATGCTGATCAGCTTCCTTGAATATCAAGTTAAAGAGAGATGATGAATTTATTACCTATTCTCCATGGAGTGGCGTTTTTTTACATGCTGACACGCTGTGATGAGCACTTTATGATGCATAGCAGAGTGGCTGCTAATACCACTTGATCCTCCATAAATTAAGAGGCAAGAGGCAGCAGCCTATCATGTAACTCCATTACTGGGATTTGGATTAAGAGTGTCTTGCACATGTTATTGTCCTTCTTTTAGCTGCTACATGTTAGGTGCCTTGAGAATAGCTTTTGGAAACCTTTTCCCAAGCCATCCTTTTACTGCCCATCTGGGCTCTCTGAAAGGCTCAATTTGCCACTGAGCTTCATAGGCCCAAGTCTGGGGGGAAATCCAGCAATCAGCAGAGAAAAGGAGTAAGTTTAGAAAGAAACTTTTCTATTTCACGTCCATCTGCGTTGCAAAACCTGATCCTGACTAGAAAAGTAAATGCTTTTATTTGCATCATTATTTCTAAGTTCACCTGTGAAGATTTTACCTGTTACACTCTGGCAGTATCTGTCTTCACAGGAGATCTGTTACAGTAAGTGTAGCAGAGGGCACAATTACAGTCAGACCTTTCCCTTTCATCTTTGAGAGCTGGTGTGTTTTAAAAGCTTGAATGCAGTTTGCATTCTCCTGGGCTATGGAGGCTTCCTGCAGGTTATGGAGGCTTCCTATGGGTTATGGGGCTTTCTGTGTCAGCACACCCCTCCCAGCCTGGGTCACACAGCCCCACACACCCGGCAGACCGGCCACATGAAACTTCACAGGAACCAGTAAAATAACTGGTGAGCAGGGAAATGAGTGCTCAGCCCTCCTCCTCCCCTCTGCCACAACAGAGGAGCCAGACTGATACTGTTGTTGCAGCTGTGGCCAAAGGGGAACCAGGCAGAGGGCCAGTGGGACTAGCAGGGCTGTGCAGAGCCAGGCCAGATCCTGTAGCCTGATGGAGAGAGGACACATTTCAACCTTACTGTCATCATCAGGACCTTCTTCTTCCTGAAAGACAGGAGATTTAAATACAGATGGGTTTCCTTCCACTTTGATTTGTGCACCAAACAGCTTGGAGCTGAGAGGTGCAATTGGCAGCTTTGGTAGTTGGATGTTGCCCCTGATGTGATTCCTATGGTGATCTGCCTAAAGGGTGATACCTATAAAACACTGGAGGACAGCCCCAGGCAGCAGCACTTCCAGTCACTAGTGTGGAGGTTCTGGCAGATTCACCAACAAATTTTGCTGCATCAAAACCCCTGACTGAGGCACATCAGAGCTGAGGAGAGCAGCCATCAGATG
The DNA here is from genome assembly GCA_013398275.1 of Promerops cafer. Taxonomy (NCBI): domain Eukaryota; kingdom Metazoa; phylum Chordata; class Aves; order Passeriformes; family Nectariniidae; genus Promerops; species Promerops cafer. The sequence continues at coordinate 534,977 of VZSE01011883.1, forward strand.
CTCCGTCACCTACACAGTGCAGAATTCCATGGGGACTGAAATCACAGTATAACTGCTATCAAGACAGCTTTCTTGTTTCATTAAGATTTTTTCCCTCACCACTAGCTATGTGATGCCCCTACAATGCTGCTATAATGTGTAGTAATTACAAAATCAGCCACATTTTCTCATAGCCAAACTGCTGGACAATAAGAAGTGGGGTAAGTTCTGATCCACTTTGTACACTCTTATGTTTCTTGCCCATGTAACGTATCAAAGTTGCATCTGGAGATAAATCAGAGAAGTATCATTAGAAGTTTGTCCTGTCCTTATGCTTTCCTTAAACGTCTGCTTCTGGCTACTGGATGAGATAGATGCTGCACTAGATGGATCTTGGATACGACCTAGTACAGCTATTCCAATAGTCTCTAATAAAAGAAGATTGCAGAGCAGCCAGGGAATCCAGGAGGCACTGCAGTTTGAAGGAAAGGCACTCGTGCTTCAGTGATGGGCAGCCATCCAAAACACTAAGGTAGAGGGAAGGCAATAAACTCTGGAGATAAGCAGATGGCTCTCAGGCTACAGAATGAGTTTACAACCAATACTAATGGTCTTAAGCTTTTTTATGAACTTCTTGCAAAATACCAGAGCCCGCTATTACATGTCTGAGCTTCTTAAACATCAAAGATATTTTTTAAAGTTGATTTACACAAGCCAAAAAAACTTATGTAATTTTCAGTTAAAACTTGCAAACCGCAGAAATAGCATCCAAATTTCTTTCCTAATAATCCTTTCTGCCTAATGGGTTTTCGGGCCAAGTTTCTGCCCTTTATACTTTTATTTGGCCCAGTTACAATTCTGCAAATCTTTCAGTGCAGTTTGAGAACAACAGCTGAAGTAAAATTGAATCTGGGCTGCTGGGGTCCTGTCCTCTGCCTTGGAGGAACCATCCACTGCCAACCATGATGTTCTGTTCCTCTCTTTTGTCTTGCTGCTGGACGTGGTGCAAGGAGAAGTAGAGTCTATTCAGGACAGTAATGTTTCTGAGGATGAGCCATTTCTTTCTTTTGCTAGGCTGGTTTTCCGTGAGATCAGCTCCTTCAAATAGCCCAGGTAGTGTGGAGATGAGGAGGTGCACATGCACAATCAGGGACAGGAGAGAAGGGCAGATGTGCATCCTCCCTTTAGCTGAGTGTTAGCTGCTGGGTGGCTCTGCTGCACAAGAATGAGACCTCCTGGCTCTGTGGGTCACTGGATGATGCAGCTTGAAGGTTTAGCAGAGACCTTTAATATGATCCATAAACTCTCAGAAAAGACCACCCTGCCACAAATGGATGAACCAGAAAACTGGGAAATTTTACATTCTTTCAACGATTTACCAGCTCTGATAAGACACTAAAAAACTACCTAGCCCATATTTTGGGGCAGAGTGTTTCTACTTAAGTTCCAATGATTTTCTTCCTATGCTTCCTGAACAAGACTCTGCTTTCATTCCTTGCCAGGTTCTGGTAGAATCATTGAATGCTTTGGGTTGGAAAGGACCTTAAAGATCCTTTAGTTCCAATGCCTCTGCCATGGGCAGGGACAACTTCCAGTGTACCATGTTGCTCAAAGCCCCATCCAACCCAGCCCTGAACATGTCATCGTTGCCTTCTAATGTTCTCAGCACAGGCAGAGAGATCACATATTCAATGCTGCTCTCGACATGAGAGAAGGGACAGAGCAGCCACAGCCTCAGTCTAACGAGGGAGGGGAAAGGAAGGCTGCACAAAGCCACTGGACACAGGAGCTCCTACACCAGCCAGAGCAAGTGGGACTTTAACATCTCCCGCTACACCAGTAAATCTACTCCTGCTTACAGATCTCAGAAGTGGAAACAGAATCAAATATCTTCTAGAAAAAATTGCTTACCTTTTTTCCAGTGGTCTACTTCACTGTGTTTACCATTGTTTATATTATCCATAAAACAGGCATTCTTGATGTTGGTTTGATACAGCAGTGGCTAAAATTCACAGCTACTGAATGAAAAGTTTTAGTAAAAACATCTAAACCTAGTAGAACCATCTGACTGCCAATCTTATGATTAAAAAATTGTATCACAGGTAATTCAAAACTTACTTTTTTAAATGTGGTAGAACAATTAGGAAATAAAATCTCCCTTGGAGATCCAACAGTGTTTTAAATGTAGCTGCTTTCCAGAGTAAAACTTTTTACTGTCATGACCAGCTGCAAAGGAAAAAAACCTGAAGATCATTTTCAGTTTCAGAAGAGTCTACATGTAAAAGCTGCTGTAATATTTACTGCTGCTACCATAGGGGCTTAATCTTTCGTCTTTGAACATCAATGGGTACAGGATTGGTCCTTGAAAATAAATGTTTTATCTGCCTTGTAAAGCACACTATTTCATGAAAAAAAAAATCATTTAATGGGAGTTGTCATAGTTACCAATATAGGAGTGCTTTTCTGAATATAATAATCATTCACTGAGTATATGTGAAGGGTTCAGGACACTCACCAGAAGCCAGAACTGTCACACTGATCTCATAAAAGTGACAGCAAGTCCATTGTCTGATTTCCTGGTGTACTTTTCGCACATGTGGCACCCCATGACACTGGCTAGCACTTCTTTAAATGTGTCAGCTGAAACATTTCCACTTTGTTTTAGTGGGTGTGTGCCAGTACACTCTTAACACTTCCATCAACAGAGAAACAAGGCAAACACTCAAGCATCACCAGACTCATATTCCAGCTCAAGCATTGCCTCTCTACCTCAGCAAGTCCACAGAAGACAGCTCCATACTCTGTCAGCCAGCACAGTCAGAGTAGTCTCTGGCCAAGTGGGCTAAGAGTACCTGGAAATGTGCAAATTTTTAGGCCTCTACCCCCCCACTGACATCTTGAAAGCATGTCTCTAGTTCTAGAGAAGGTAGAGGCTTTGTTTGGATTGTGCTGGTGCTCTCCCTTCTTGCAGAGCACCAAAGAAGAGGTGTAACACCACCAGCTGGTGACAGAAAAAGGGGAATTCAAGTGCATGACCTCCAGCTGCCTTCACACAACCATAGCACGTAGCCCCTGTACACCAAGCTTTCCACCTTCAGGGCTGCCCAAACTGTGCTCAGCCCTTCTAAGTTCCCTCACACCAGTAAGGTCTGTGCCAAAGTTTGCAGCAAAGGCTCACCTCTTATGCTTTATTTAGGATGTCAGGACTGGTCAGTGCACTCACAGAGCTTGAAGACTGATTCAGCATTGCCTGGCACAGAGCCACTGCCCCAAAGTCCAATCCTGTGTGTTGATCCTGGCACCTACACACAGAAAACCGCTGATTACATCAACTGGAAAGATCTGTCTGAATGGGATGGTTGCAATATGAGGGCAAGATTAATTCCTAATGTCCATAATACAGAGCCACCTTGACTTTACTTTCCCTGGAAAGGGCTTTTCATCACCCACATTTGTCAAGCCTCCAATCAGAAGCCTGAACAGTGATGGGGTGCAGCTCTGCTTCCCCTTGTACTCCTACAGAGTTCTGGACTTCAGGATGATACTGAAAAGAATTCCAAATAGTCACATTTTTATAGCAGTTGTTACTGAGTGCTAGAATTTTTCCATAAAAACATTAATATACTATAATTCAAGTAAAAAAGAGCAATTTGCTAATAAAATTAGCATTTGTTGTACTCTACCATGAACTTGGGTAGGAGTGTGTGTGCTACAGTTTTCAAACGAAACTTAAAAGAGTGGGACCTGGGAACCAAGCTCCCTTAAACTTCACTGAAAACCCTTGCCTTGGTGCTTTGAAGAAATAGCTTTTTATTAGTTGTATTTTACCTCAAAGTTGTAGAATTTTGGGAGGTTGGGTGTCTGGCTTGAGACCTACCACAAATGAAACTGACCTTATCATAACCTCTAAAAATCTAAACAACCCAACAGTCTATGTGAGAAACTGCCACAACTATTTTGGCAACATTTACCAGTCTAAAAGTCAGCCTTTTAGGGCTGACCTAGCATGAAGAGTGAACCACATGCCAAGCCATAATTTTCCTCCTCCTTCCAAAACTGCAACAGTGTCTTAAGTCCAGCAGTGAATGTTAACAAAGCCTTGACCTGCAGAGGGCTAATTTCCATGGGGACCGTTAAAGGAGAAAAACTTGTCTATAAATGCCAGAATCTGTAAACTGAGAAGTTCATCACTGCAATACCTAGAGTAGTGTGGAAAGTGCCAGGAATGGAATCCAGAACCCCCTATTAGAGGGTGAGATTCTGCCTCCAGAGTCAGGTAGCAGAGGGTGGAGACAGCGCAACTTGAAGGGTTTTAGTTGGGAATAAAAAACCCCATCCTTTAGCACCTTTGTTATTTCTTTGTCTATGGTACTGAATCCTCTGTTGGTCTGTCTCTCAAAAGCTAAGAGGACTGTCTAATTTATAGCAAAATGCCAGAAGGAACTGCAGTGGCATTGGTCCCCTTTTGTTTTGGAATTGCACAGGAAAAGGGAGACATCCCAAATGCTGCATGAAAAGAAAATAATTGGGTGCTTTTTTCCCCAACAGAACACCCCTATCACCAGAATTTCAGTCACATGAAAAGGGACACATTTTTCGCCTCTCTCCCTACCCTACTACACTCTTTTGCTTACATTCCATCCTCCCACCTGGTGCAGGAAAGATGATACCCCAGCAGACAGAACTCAGGGAGCAGAAAAGATATTGAAATTTGAATCCAAGTGTGGATTCGTCAGGGAAATGGATGCTTTTGCTTCTCCTTCTTTTAGTCCCCATATGATCCAGTGTGGTTCATCTTTCAGCTTTCCAATCTGCCTTTCCTCAGCTGAAGGCTGCAGCTATTGCTCTCCTGCACCCTGCTCTCAGTTACTGAGACCATTGTGTGATGAAGGAGGACCTGCTGCCTGCATTTGCTTCTGTGAGGACAGAGATTATAGCAGATGGAGGTTGCAGTTGGGTGGTGCTTAACTTTGCTGATACAAGCCAAAATGGTTAACCTCGGGCAATTTGCACATGCAGCCCCAGAAACATTGGAAGTTTCCTTTGGAATGTAGACACCTCCTAATTACCCACTGTGTAGGACTTACCACTATAATAGACTTGAACAAAGTCATAAAAATTGGCTTTACATCCTCTTTTAAGTACCTTAGGTCCTATTTTAGACCTGGTTCTAGGCAAGTAGGAGCAAGAGAACTTCCTGCAGAAACAATGATCACTTCACATCCTCAGTGTTTGGTTTTGACAACAGAATGCTTTACTTTTTTGGCATCTTTGAAGATCCAAAGTCTCCTGATACTTTTGTGTCTGGGTTCTTGCAACCACTGCTATTAAATGAAAGGCTAGAAATTTAACTTAGAAATATTTTCAGTATTATCTTTGTTTTTAAACTGATATCACAGCATCATAAGTACAATAAAGTAATTAAAACTTCTCTTTTTTCAAGAAATAGCAGAGAAGACCTAATGTGAAGTACAGGTAACAGAGAAAACCTAAGTAAGGGGCAGGAGTTAACACCTCATTCATTAAAATCTTTTAAATGCTTGGAATTTAAAGCAGAGAAGTCTCCTTTTCACCATAATTATGTGAAAGACCAGAATAAAACGGAGTTAAATGGGGCAAATATATAAATAAGAGAACCTACAGTTTGCGGTAGCTTTACTTACTATCTTAATTATATATTTCCTTTGAATGTTTCTTTTTTCCCTCCCTGGGACAGATGGAATAAATTAATCTTAAATGCAGCATAAAATCTATTCCAGATCCCCTCATATGCCAGTGTTTAAACAAAACTAACTAGAATAATAAAAGTCAGAAATGGAAAAGATCTATTAGTTGACCACCTAAAATTTTATATACAGAAATGTATCAATTTAACTAAACCTATTTCTAAATATTTAAGGAGGTTTGGTTACATCTTAAATCAGTTCAACAGTGGCTAGAGTCAGTTTATTTCACTTTGAAACCACTCTTAAAAGCAAATAAAAGTGACCTGCTTTTAAGCACAGTTGTACTAGCTAAATAAATGCATGTGTGTAGGCTAAGAATCAGAGAGGCAAGCAGGTCTGTCCAATCCTGGTAATAGAGACTACCAATACTGCTTTTGTGAGGCCCGGGGTCGTCCGTGGCCACTGCAGTGATGGAGAATAAAATATTTACCCAAAACAGAGCCCTGAGTTGGGAATCAACAATGGTTGTCTCAGTTTTGCCTCTGCCTACCTTGGGGAATCTCCTAATGACACAGTACATCTGAATATATTAATGCCTCCTACCTGAATGTGGTGATTCAAATTTTAGCAAGCTGGGAACCAGACAAGCACAGAATTTTGGTCCCAGTCCTAAAAGAAATTGTATGGATTTCATTTTGTGAGTAAATTGTTTTGGATGGCAGTTTACCAGTCACAAAGCATAGAATAGGTTGTTTCCATATGTTCCGAATTACTATGTAGGTGCCTGCACAGGACTGTTCTGTATGAGCCCCATTTATAGCATTTTGTCCAAACTAGCTTTTAACAACTTGCTGGGGGAGGATGGAAGAGGGATTATTAAGGGGGCTTATTCCATACCTAAATCCTTATATTTATGAGAATGTTAATGTGAAATCCTCCACATAAAATGAGAAATCATTTATCCGCTTTCAAAACAACATGCATGCAACCCTTACCAGACAGTCAAAACAGATCGAACACCAACTTTTCTATACTACAATTTTTTTTCTAATTCTTGATGAACAGCAGAAGCTTAAAGATTTCTCTAAAATCTCTGAGGACACTCAGCGGGTTGACCTTCTGTGATCCTGAGAGGCCACAGGACAGCAGATGAATTTAGTGTCTCTCCAAGGTGGAGCAATGGGAATTCACCAGTTTCATGATAAGCACTTTGGGGTTTGGTACCGACTTGTTGTTCCTACAACAAGGCAACACCACCTTGACAGCTCTTCCTAAGATATTCTCCTTTCCTTTTGTTTCACAAGAGTCCTACCCACACCCAGATTATTTTAGAGAACTGGGACCATGCACTATTGGAGACAACAGCAGCAGGAACTACACCCACCCAGTTCAACAATGCTAGGTGTCAGTATTAATTTGTGCTGCCATATACAACTTGAGAGACCACTGGCAGGCTTGAAATGAGGGATATCAGTGCCATGTAATGTAGAGATGTATATAAAAAGTATTGGTGGCTAATTAAACCAGTTTAGCATTTCTTAGACCAACAGAAGGTTGGTTTGTGTCATATATTTTTATATTCTGGTCAGTTTTATGTCTTTAGTGTCAAGATTTTCAGTATTTTTCTTCTTTCTTGTACGACATAAGAAAAGGTATAAGAATTTTTTGTTAAAAAACCTTTTTATTTACTTCCAACCACTTTCTCCAAGAGCCTGCAGCTGATAGAAATCTGGTGATTGTTAGAGACTTTCCAAAAGAAAGTTCCAACTTGTCAAAGCACCTTCCACAAAATATTAAAGGAGGAGGCCTCCAATAATGTGGTAGATTTAATTGTCCTACAATAGCTACATTGTGGGGAACACAGAGCACTTCATCCCAGTTTTGTGCTTGAACCTGATTCAGAAGAGACAAAGAGCTGGTCTCCCAACTTAGAGAGCTGAGCTAACAAATCAGTTCTGCCCACTCCTCTTGTAAAATATGCCACAGACTGAATGGACTCAGTGGATTAAGGGAAGACCTTTTTTTTTTTTTTGGCTGGGCGAGGTCTTGGTTCACACCTACATGGGTGGATATTTGTATTTCTCTAAGTGATGGTGAAAGACATTGGTGTTCACTTCCAAATACAAAATAAGTAGACATGATACAGGAGCGCAACCTCAACTTTTCCCTTCACTCTCACCTTAAAGACACTATCACTCAGCTTTCCTACATCAGCATTTCCTCACAGGCAACAGTTCAAAATGCTTCTAACGCTCCTTTTGCATCATTAGAGAAATTCTCATCAGGTTGGAAACCACCCCTTGCCCGTTTCTGTGTGTAATTTCCAAGTTATTGTACTCGATGTAATGAACAAGTGCCAGGCAGCACTGAGGGAGGCTGGAGAAAGCTCAGCACAGTGAAAGACTTCAACTAAAACGCTGTAACAGCGGATGTTCCAAGACCGGATGGATAGTGAGGACGTCCATACATCCAACAGTCACTCCTAACTTCCACTGGACATGGGGCGCTGCACCTTTGGCCCGGGAAACACTGAAGTGCCACGGCGAGGCTGCTGAAGTAGTTTCTGAGCCAGCAGCCCCTGCACGCGGTGTCCCAGGGCTGACAGGTTCTGCCCGCGGCCGGGCGCGCTGCCGGGAGCTGGCGCGGCGGGCGGTGCCTCCCCCGGCGCGGG
>VZSE01011883.1:543333-660505 GCA_013398275.1 Promerops cafer
CGGCCGCCGCCGAGCGCGTCCCGGCAGCGGCAGGGCCGGGGCGGCGGCGTCCTGTCCCGGGCAGAGCTTCCCTCCGGCAGCGGGAGCCGGCGCTCCGGCAGCATCCCGCTCAGCGCCGAGTCTCCTTGCCTTGCCTTTCCTGTCCTCCTGCCGTCCTGGGACTCGGTCCGGCGTGACCCCCGGGGAGGCGGGAGGCATCACCCGGCACCTACTGCCCCGGGGAGTTCGCGTTCCCCTTCTGTGAAGCAGTTCCCACCGTCCTCCTGCTACACATGGGGAGGAAGACACGGACAGGTCGTGGCTGTGGGCTTTAAGTCTGAGCTCCAGGGCACGCTGCGATGGCTCGGCGGTGCGGCCCGCGCTCGGCTCCGCGGGCTGTCGGTGCGCTGGTCAGGGCTTGGTGCCGCACCGGCCCTGTGTCCCAGGGATAGTGCGGCTGAGGACGGTCTGGAAGCGTGTCCAGGACATATCCTCTCCTTCTGACAGTGACACCCAGACAGCATCAGGCACAGAGAATTGACACCTCAGAAGGACCACTGAGAGTCTTCTAAAGTGGGTTGCTGTTGTCATGNTACTGAGAGTCTTCTACAAAAGCAGCCCTAAAGTGGGTTGCTGTTGTCATGATTCTCGTTGTGATACTCACCATGCTAGCCTGTGAACTGCTGTAAACTTTGCTGGTAGTGTCATCTCAGTCAAGGAGACTTTTTTTCCCCTGACTTCATGACCCTGCTGCTGTATTTGTTGGCTGGATGACTTCTCCTAAGTAAATGGAGCTGCAAGGATGATCCATGGGATCTGCTATTCAGCTCACACCTTCAGCCCATCTCTGTGGGAGAGAAAGGGAAGTACTTTCAAGCCTGTCCTACATGCTGCTGCCACGGTGTCGTGTCAGGAATGGCAGTAAGCCTTTGCTCCTCCTCCGGGTCGAGAAGGGCAAAAGGAGGTTGCATACTCCTGCTAAGGCTGTTCTTTCCTGAGCCTTCCTTCTCCTCACTCCTTGCTCCTCCAGCTGTTTCTCTCCAAGCTCCTTGCCTGGTGCATCTCCTTTGGCCTCTAGTCTGACTCTTGCAAAACTGTAAAGCTAAGTCTTTGCACGGTGGTGTCAGGTGCACAACACCAAAACTGAAGTAGCAATATTACAAATAAAAATCTAAAAGGTGAAAATGGCATATGGTAATTTTTTTTTTCATACATACAGCTAGTAATTAAAATAATTTTTTAATCTCTTCTGTAGTCTGAGAAGTTAAGGACTTTTCCCATCACCTTGTATCGTGGGCACACCTAACAGTAAAATCTTTAAAATATTTTATGTGGCCTAAGTTCACAGGAAAAAAAATCCAGGCCTCTTTTCCAGATATAGGTTAGTCCCCGTAAGGGATGGGGTAAAAGGAAGACACAGTAATCAGTGAACTCATGCCTGGTTCAAAGCTCAAAAACCCCTTGATTGGTCAAGTCACTCTTAATTTGCTGTGTTTATCTGGAATGGAAAAACCTGGGTTTCCTTGGGACAGGCACTTGGAAGGATTTGACCCAGCTGGTGACATTAGCCTTTAGACTTCAGGGACCAGCGTGACAGCTGCTTGTGTCTGGTGTTGATGAGGTGCTAAAGCTGATGATTTTATGAAGCATCTCTGTCCCATACGTGACACTGGAAAGTATAGCTTAGTGGAAGAGTCTGTCTGAGGAATTTGAACAATGATATATGGCAATTAATAACTGCAGTGCTTTGCACTGACGTTTATTTTGAAAAGCAATGGGTCTCTGCATTTCAATTATTATTTTTAGTTTTGTTTAGCAGCTATTTAATTCTGATAAACATGTTGCATATGTCTCTTTCACAATGTTTATATTTCAGCTTTCTCACCAAACCAACTGTTCACAGCACTTGCTTTTCCCTGTTATCAGAAGATCTGCTATTTGCTTTGTCTCAGTCCCATCACAGCTATTGCTAAGTTGAACTGTATTCCTTTTTCTCCAATTACTCAATGGTAAAAAAAAAAAAAATTAATTAACTATTCTGAGGTTCAGCAATCATCCTCTGAAAGAATAAAGAGGAACAACTGTCAGGGTGATTCAGTAACAGTTTTGCATGGAGTGGTCGCTTTCTGTCACGAAGGGAACAATAGTGGATAGCAACTGTAGTAAATCCAGGCACTGCACGCCCTTGTCATCTCAATGATTGTATGTAATGATGTGTGAGCTCTTACACGGAGCCTGGGCTGCTGAAGCTGCTTAGAGCAGCTAACAAATTGAACACATCAACTACTCCACAGGGCATATGTTGCTAAAGGTTTTGTTGTGGCTGCCAGCTACAAAAGCAGGCAAAACTCTCTGCTAAAGGCAAGATCAATTACAATTCAAACCCTTCATTTTCCTAATCCTTTGGAAAATATGTTCTTCTTACTGCATTTGCCTTGGTAAACAGGGTTGGCAAAGAGTCTGCTGAACAAAAATAGCATATTTGGGGTTCCTGAATCCAATAAGAGTGGATTGAGCTGGTGTTGTCAAGTACCTAAATAAAGGGTATAGAATGTATAAGCCAATTAGTTTATATTGGCTGTTTATTAATGAGATTTGAAATAGTTTGACAATCCTTGATCTGTGAGACTTTGCCCATACGAGTCGTATCTTCTCAGGAAACATATTTTGGGAGTTTTTAGTTTAAAAACCTTATTTCATCTGCTAGTGAAAACTTCTAGTCCAGAAGTATGGGACACAGAGCTTTCTCTGGTAATAGTTTCAGTAGTGGATTTCTACTATAAAACCTGACATTTTAGGAAGAATAAAATAGTCTTTCTTTGGTCTTTTTTTAGAAAGAAAGCAGGAAAAACAAGTGGAAGAAAGACTGAAGGGAGGAGAAGTGTATACATTTACAGAACTGCAGTTAAATAGCAAAGAAAAACAAAAAAGTGAGAACAATAACAGTTACTTAAAACGAATTGTAGAAATATTAATTTTAACATTTTCTTCATTTTACAAGCCATGCAAATGCTGTTATTTCACTGTCTTTGAACAGCAAAGGTAAGCAAAGGTGACAGACTAAGACAATTTTGGAAGTTGTTAGGCATGCCTGATTTTGAGGCAACAAGACAGATTGTCTACCACTGGTATCAAGGACAAAGCATCAGCTTAATTAACTGCATTCAGGACCGATATCCCAAGGGAATGTGGAAAAACAGGTAGTTTCTCAGTTCTAAACATCAAGGTTCTAAACATTTCAACATCCATGACAGTTCCCAGCAGAAGTTTACTTGTTCACTTCGACAGCTGTAAGAGCCCATGCCTTAAAAGGTTCACACTTTAATCATTAGCTTACTGATTGTCTCAAAGTTTGCCTAAACGTGTAATTTTTCTCCTCACTTTAAATTCATTTAAAGTTTTGAGAAGTTATAACTTTTGAATTTATTTGAATTTGCAACTTATCCACTTGTATTTCAAATAAATTGTTAATCTTTTTAGAGAAAGCAGGGAGATATTGCTGAAGTACCAGGTGGGGAGCTTTTTGTAGAATAAGTTTGAAATGTAAATATTGATGATGCAAACTGAATTAAACACCAGTTAATTGTTGAGTATTCGATGAATTTTAGGAAGGACGGTTATAGTATTTTTTGGTAGTAGGCAACTGCAACAAAACAGTTCAACAAGATACAGAGAAGGCCATTGCAAAACATAAACAAGAGATGTTTGAAGTTTATGACACTGTACCATGCAGCAGCTATTTGTAACATATATTTAGTAAAATCCATTGCTGTTTGGTTACAGTTAATTTTCATGGTGCTTGTTGCCTCCTTTACATTTTCTCCTGTCTCTCATTCCTCAGATTAATTTTGCAGAGACCATGTTCATTTTTGGAGTGTGCTATACTTGTTTGTTGGTTTTCCTTATGGCTCTCCCTAGCTGCATATGTGATCCTGGCCAAATCACAAATTATTTGAGCCTCTGTTACCTTATCCCTTAAGCAGATCAAAAAACCCTGTCTTTAATTGTTGCGGTTCAGTAAAAGGTGTGAGGTTCTAAAGCAGAAAATACACTTGTTAATAGAAGGTAAGGCAGCCTATATATGTATATATATGTATAAATTGTACCCCACTTAGAGGTAAAATATCAAGAACACTGTAATCCATGTGTGTCCTCAGTCAGAATGGGTCACTTCAATTATCGAATTAATAGTTTAATGGTTTATTGGGGTGAGAGGTTGCTTTCATGTCTCATGTTTCTGGCTTTAAGGAATTCAACACTTACGACTTTATGTGGCAGTCCTTCAAACTGACATTTCAGTCTCTTGTCACATATTTCATCCATCTATGAGAAACTCAGGAACACAAGCCACTGATGTTGAAAGATATTTTAAGGACTATTTTTACCTTGGGGCTTCTTTTGTTTTGGTTTGGAGTTTTGGGGGTTGTTTTCCTCTGGGTTTTTTGCTGACACTTTCACTTCCTGTATAGACCCATCAGTCCAGATATGTCATGATACTCAAGTTGTCTCTGATTTGATATTCGAATAATGTGAAGCTGAGCTGTTTGTCACAAACTGGGGCTGAGGCACCATTTCCAACCAGATTTACTCAGTGCAGCAAAGCTGTTTGGTTGAGCATCAGGACAGGCAGACCTGTGAGTGCCTGGCACTGGAGCAAGGCACGGAAAGCAAGGCTGAAACAGACTTTAAATCACATTCTGGAGGCTGTGAGCTCTGTGCTGGTATCTGTAATTTTTAGGTCCCAGCAAGCAGCGAGGCTCACCTCAGCTAAATGTAGCTGGGTGAAGGTTTGATGTTTGGTACAAATCAGGCTTTGTCTGTTGTTAATTAAGAGAGCCAGGACCTCAGGAGGATAAGTCAGCCCCCGGCCTGGGATGGGTAGATGTGTACCACCTGATGTGTCCCTCTGGGAGTGCTCTGTGAGGGAGTGGTGAGCAGGGTGTGCAGCCAGGTGTGCTCACTAAAGCACAGGGGGCTCCTGCCTCATCAGGTGCTTTCTGGAAGACGACTAACAACTTTTCAAGCCTTATACAACAGCGTGGGGTCTCAAACATTGCTGTTGGTAATAAGCTCCGGAGTGTAGTGGTTAGAGCTGCCTAATGGGAATCCATCATCTGTCTTTGTCATTTTCCCAGAAATCCAGAGTGAGGAGTTTAGAGACAAGTTGCTGTGAGTAATTCCATTTCAGTCATCTTGACTGCACAAGTAGAAGTACCATGAGGATAACAGATTTGTGCTGGACTGGTATTAGTGAAGCAGATTGTAATCTGACCTGCAGGAATTTGGTGATAAGAAACCCAAGACAGAGCTATAAACCCAAATCTTCTAATTCATGCCTGGGATTTTAACTGCTATAAAATATTCCCATGTGCCCATGTGCAGCATTTTCTGAGGGAGGGAAGGAAAAGAAGCTGTTAAATACAGTACTTAATATGAAACAGTGAAATGTGCCACAAATCTAGGTAGAGAAGGAGTAGGAAATGTGAATCCAGCAAGTTCCATTCCATCAGTCCTAGGCAAGCAAAGGATGCAGAAGAGATTGTAAACTTTCCACTATTTCATTTTGGGGTGTGGAATTAAGGAGCCCTTGCAGTGGAGACCACGGGCATATTGGGGTATAGTATTATGTTAGAATTACTTGAGATGTGTTTGCTTTACACAGCAGGCTGCCTTTGGAGACGTTGCACAGCTCAGAGACCTCGGTTCCTGTCACCCCAGTGCACGTAGGGGTGTCCCTGAGCACAGGACAGAGTTGTCCATATTGTTGAATCCTTAAAATGGTTTGATGGCATCACTTTGAACGGGGCCATCTAGCTGTCTCCCATGCCCTTCCTGGCTGTGTTTTACCATGGGCCAGGAACTTGTTTTGCCACATTGCCATGGTTCAGGGATCATTCCCAGCAGACCACTTGCCAGGATGTTTTGGAAGGCGAGAGGTTTTACAGGTGCAGACTGTTTCAGGGCTCTTGGCCTTGGTCCCAGGCAGTTCCCTTGGGACTGTTTGTTTATGGCTGCAGCTGTCAGTGCTGTAGCTGTGCCACAGCTGATCAGTGTGCCCAGGGAACCCAAGTGCCGTGTGATGCTGGAGTGGCTGCATTGCTGGTGTGAGCCAGAGCTGTAAACTAGCCGTGTTCCTACCCAAAGAAACAGGCTTACAGTGTTTTTAGGTACCACATTCAGCAACTGCAAGTTGCACTAGCAGCTTCTTGCTGGTATTCAGTGGAATGCTTCCCTCTCTTGGATATTTTGAGGCTCTGTATCACTAATCAGCAGTGAGAGGTGCACACAGATCTCAGAGGATTGTTCAATATCTTTTGTGCTCCTGATGCTCTTACCATGTCTAATAATGCACAAGTCTGATCCTTCAATGGTGGTAATGGGAACTGAGGTCCCACCTTTATCACAAGCTTCTACATTCCTATTTTAATGTCTCTTGACATCTTCACAGCTCCTCTTTGCTGGTGGGCTGACCATTGGGCACACATTCTTTGCAGACTGATGTGTCTTTTGACTGAGCTATAAGCCTTCCTTTTCAGTACCTCACACTGTATCAATACCCTGTTTGATAGTTTTTCTTCTCATTATGTGCCTATAAAGGGAACAGTCCTCTATTTGTTCCCTTTCTGTCATGGATGCTTTTTCCTTTTATCTGTAATCTAACATATATCAGAGGAAAAAGCTTGCTGCAAGACCACGTAATAGACTTGGAACCTCTGAGCCCCAGTGTGGTCCCAGGTGTCACCATTAAAGCACATGAGTGTTTTACTCTTGAGTTATCCTATTGGGAAAATCCTCTTCCAAGGGAAATGATAGAAGCCAATACTCAGGATGTTTAAAACAGGAATGAAAAGAACAGAAAGGAACACAGTTACTTGATGTCCACAGAGCCTGTACGCCCCAGGAGATGTTTATTTCAGTACTTGATTTTTCTAATGCATGATTTTGTCAAAGGGAATGTTGTGTCTGCCAGGCTAAAAAGCTTAAAAGACTTAGACTAACTTCAGAATTTAGTGTCTTAAATGGCTGACTGTAAAGAAAAAAAAATTATTTTATAAGCCACTTACCAATGCATGCCATGAATCTGAAGGGTTCCTTCTAATATTTTGAGAACAATAATGATTTTGCTAGCACTGTTTTGTTTTTTTTTTTTTGCTCTCGAGAGCTAGATTCAAGAAAAAGAAAGGAGCTGGAGAGAGAACAAAAGGTAATTCAGGTTGTCCCTGACAGCACACAGAGAGACTCATATTCATGCCATTTTGTTTTAGACATGTGCTCTAGGGTTCTACATTAGAAACACAGTTTCTGTAGGCTTCTTGTCTAGACAACAGCTAGGGAGAGATACTTCAGACCTCTCTTTATTGACAATAGAGGGAGCTTAGGGAGGGTACAGCCCTCATTTCGGTATCTGAGGTTGACATGAGCCTTTGAGCCTAATTACCCTTTTTTTTAATTTATGGATGTCAGTTATGCAACAAACTTGAATTAAATATTAGCTTGAACCATATTAGAACTACAAAAAAATTCCTGCAATACAATTCTAAAACCTATTAAATGTGTCTGTGAAATTAGTCTCTAAGCACATTGTTGTCTTCTCCTTTCTCACCCCCCACCTTTTTATTTTTCCTCGTTTCATTTTTCAAGTCCTGCATGTACATAGACTGCTACTCCCTCAGTTCAGGACTCATTAGTTCTCCATGTCCTATAATGTGCCTGCAGCACTTTGGGATAATAAAATAACAATGTGAAGTAATAGAATGCTGTTCCCACTTGCAGTAAGCAAAAAGCAAAATGTTGTCTCGCTTCCATCGGAAATACAAGCAGTGCAGATTCATTTTGAATTAGCTGCCAACTGCTGAACACAGATACATTGAAGGACAGCCCCAGGCTGTTTTCAAACAGAAGTGCAGACTAAATGAATCCTTGCTTGGGATGCTTGGAGGCAGCTGGATGTAGATTGCTTGCCTCTAGGCTTGTGAAGAGTGACATGTTACACAGATTTCACACCCTTTCAAATATACGTGGTGCCAAGTGACACTGATGTGACTTGCTGCTGAAAATACTATGTGGTTTTATGGCCTGCATAGCACCTTAGCCAGTCACTGGCATCACTTCCCCTTGGTCCCTGCCCAGAGCCAGACCAGTGGTGTGTACATTGCCCAGCAGTAGGAACAAGAAGGTCTCTTTCTCTGCTTATGTTGATGTCCAGGTGCTAGAAAGATAAATTAGAATTTATCAGTCAGTAGAATTGCCTTAGTAAATTTTAGGGCTTGATGTGCTTCAGTGGTCTCAGATCTAGGGGGAGTTTAGCAAAGCTTGGGGACGGGGATGTGCTGCTGATAGTGGGCACAAAGAACACAGAATTCACAGGCCACAAGGACATTTGGCAGAACTCACAAGATAAGGAAGAAACTAACAAAGCCAACTAATTTCAGCAACTGTGCTGAAGTCAGCTCTGACTGGGTAGAAGACAATTTCATCGGGGGAGATGGTGACCATCAGCTCCCAGCCCACTGACTCAGGAAACCCACTGACTCAAGAGGCAGGCTGATCTCTCACGGGAAGTGAGAGAATCATGGAGCCAACCAAAGGCAGAATGCTGATCAGTAACAGAGCTGTATGACTGGTGGCCAGTGAACTCTGATTTCTTTGCTTGCTAAAATACATGAGTGGAGTGGAGCTTTGATGGCGGGGGGAGCTAGCCTGTTGCGGGCCACACCAGCTCCCTGCTTTGCAGAAACTAGACAAAAGAAATGGGAATACCTCGTGTAAATTGGTGCCCCACCCAGCGCAGTGAGCCCACATTCAGGACAGCAGTGTCATTGCTGCCTCTGCCCCTCCCAGCTACACAGGGGTCCTGGGGGTGATTGGTTGAGGGGTAGCACTTGATTCATGGAGAGGTGCTGTGGAGCAGTTCTGTATCGGGTGCCTGAGAGTGGCTGCTAATGACCTAAACCTGTGGTCTCTGCCGGTGGGACAAAGATGTTTCCTTGCTCCTTGGCCTTATCGAAGTGGCTGGGGGTACAGGATTAGCAAAGAAGAGTGAGTGAGGGAGAGCTGCAAGCCCCCATCAGGAACTCTTTCCCCAGCATTGCCCAGATCTTTTCCAAAAACTATGAAAATCTCATGGCACTTGATGGTATTGGTGAACCTTTATCATGAGTTTTGTGAAAAATTCAGGTTGTGTCATCTTTCACTAGTCCAGCAGGATTGGGAAGAGTAGGGGGTAGTTCCTCATCATCTTCTCACCTAACCAGTAGTTTTGACATCTGATCTGCAGAGTACTGAGTGCAAAGCTGTGAAATATCGGGATAACTGTAATTGATTTTTTCTTCTGCAGACATATGTCCATATTAAAATCAAAAGCAGGTACTATAGATATGTGGGACTGATGTCCTTTAGTCCCTTGGTTGCCTAAGAGCCTGGAGTATGAGGGTATCCTGAGAATGTTCTTAGATGGTATCTACTTCCAGACACATCTCCTGGGAGTCAAGGCTCATGTGGCTCCTTTAATTTAAAGCAATGTTGCAAACTTTCTGCAACTGTTATATAAAACAAGCATTTGGGTTTGAATCCAGGAGCTGTGTCCGGGCTCCCTGAGCACTTTGCCTGTTCAGGGCCCTGCAGGGCACACGTGCCATGTGTTTATGGTGGCAGGGTGCTCTGGTGCATGGGGTCTGTTTTGGGGACCCAGTAAGTGTGAGGGTATAGAGGCTGTGTAGCTGTGAACTCCAAACACTCAAAGCCCATAGGTAGGGCCTCAGCAGCGGAGATTTTTTTTTTTTCCTTAAATATGAAGTGATGGCATGTTTGTTTTACCGTATTGCTTCTGAATCTTCAGGACATAAATGAGCTATGTTTTAATCAGCTCAGAATGGGGTTTTCAGGAGTTTGGGGTTATATGCAGCCAAAAAATTAATTGCACTGTTGCTCAAAACACTTAACTGCTCTTTCTCACAGATAATCCAGTATGCCCTGAACTAGAACCAATGGCTGTATAATTTTATTGAGATGTCTTCAAGGGGAAAACCATCTACTAAAGCAGAAAGCCTTGTCTTCTAAACCTTTATATTTTGTCATTCTTTTTTCTCCTTCTCTGACAGTTGTGACTGTAGAACTGTAAAAATTCTGCTCATCAAATAGAGTTCTCTTAAAAAGAAGTCCGAAAACATAATCTGCAAAGCAGCATTTAGAGGACATAAAGTGAGGAAGAAGAGGAGCTGAGTCAAATTCTAGTAGACTTCTACTCCTAACCTGTGTCTGAAGCAGACTATTTCTTCCTTATGGAGAGCCTTCTGAGCTTTTATTTTCATATCTAGAGTTACATAGCATGAATAACACCTAGATAAAACCATACTTACTTTTACTCGTTCTACTTACATATTTTCAAAATTTACATGAGATGCCAGTTTTTCTGAAGCAGTGTTCAAAACCTGTTCCAGTTATTCTCTTAGCACAAAAATAGTGCTAAATGGGCATTAAACTATTTCAATAAGCACTGTGTGTTAGTTTTGGTAATTTTTTCATTGCCCCTTTTAGATTTAATACATTCTAATTAAAATCTTTGTCTTGCAGGTCTGAGTACAGCCGTATGTCCTCTACCAGCAGTGAGTATAACTTTGAGATTCTTTTTTTAAATGGATTATTATGTTTGCTTTTGTTCTGCTAATATTTATTAACATCAGCCTGGTGTTACTGGCAGAGTTCACTTTGACACAGTAAAGCCTCCATTCCTCCTCTTCTTGGATCTATGTCTAGAAACAGTATAGAAAATTAAACTGTTTTGAATATTTATGACCAAATACAAACCATGTGTAAAGTCCCAAATATTGGTGCTCACAAGGATGCAAGGCAAAATGAGAACAAAATCTATAGGCACATTGTAAATGGACCCTCAGGCCAAAGCAGTTTGCAGTGATGAATGTCATTAGAGATGGGAATGCAGGAATAATTGAATGTTTATTGTAAGCCGATGCCAACAAAGCACTTCAGAGCAACTCTAGTGAATTTGGTTTTTTATTTCAGAGATGGTAGATGCTCTAGTAAGTGCCACAGTCTTTCTAGATATTTACAATGCCAGTTGATTTTCAGGTTGTCCAACTGATAAAAGACAAATTCGGTGTCTGGATTACTTTTTCTTTATTTTTCACCAGTGCAAAATGATGATTTTTTTAAGCAACAAGGAACACTTTTTCACTCTACCTACTGCCTTAGTTGTAGAACACACTGCATCTGCAGCACTTTGAAATGCAATAATGCTTATTCATGCATGACTGCTGGTATCTTTCCTTGTCCAAGTGCAAAGTGATGTCTGTCTTCCTGATTCACACCTAGACATGAGCTTTATTTATGCCAAGCAAGCACATCAAAAATTCCTAAATGACAAGTTGTGTTTTATAATCTGGATCTTTAAGCACCATGAAAATCAGAGGGGAAGAAAGCTGTCAGGTTTTTTTCTCATTCACACATTCTGGCTGAAGTGTGGAGAGGGTTATTTTCCATCTCCCGTGGTCTTCACTGAAGGGCTTTAATTGATTTCAACAAGAGCTGGATGAGACAGCATTCGTAACGTCTGACTCCTGAGCTGATGTGACTAGCAAGGAGCTCGCTGTGTTTCCTCCATCTGCTCAACGTGTGTGTGTGTCTGAGAAAGAGAATTTAGTGCAGCTTTTTCCTAAATTCTGTTGTTTAAATAGATTTCTGGATTCTCACCATCAGGCATAATTTTTGAAATGATTGGGAGGCAAAATCCAGGCAATCAGCTTCTCTGTGATAGTGAAAGCGTATTGGATTTGCCTGATTACACCAGATGTGTGGCACACCACCCTCTCAGCTCACAATTTCAGATGATGGCTTGGGGAATATGCTGCCAACTTCCTCCACATTTTGGGTAGTGACTCATACTTGCTTAATGGAGGCAGATTAGTTCAAAAGACAAGGTGCAGGTAGAGTATTTCTCCTTTAAAAATTTGGTTTGAATCCCTTAAGAGCTTTGCATGGACGCTGCACATTTTACAAATAAAGGTAACAAATTATATTTGTAAGCCTTGGTGTAGATGAGGTGTTTCCAAGGGGAATGGATCTCTTGTTACGTGGCAGCTACCGTGTGTCATGTTAACTGTGGCCTTCTCAGTGTCTTGCTGGCCACTGCTGTCCAGTGTATGTGGCGATTGCAGTCGTGTTTCAACTCCAGTAATTTGTCAGTACAAGGAGGTATTATCATTCCAGCAAAGACACACAAGTTCGAGAGACAGAAAAGTCTCCTTCTTTCTCTTTTCTGCTTCCAAGGCAAATTATAGTGATACAGCTTCACAAGTAGCAGTATTTAACTTTGCCTTAGGAGGGGTTTTTGTGGTTGGTTTGGTCAGACACTGCAACAGTAACAGAAGCAGTTACATAAAAGAATTTTGGTAAAACAGAAATACTTTCATGTCAGAGGCTGGTAGTGGGTATGTAATGCATTTTAAAGAAAGATTGTTGGAGAAGAGAGATTGAAAAAAAAAGTGATTTGGACTTTTTAATTTCTTTGGGGAAAAGATTCAATAAGTGGTATCATTCACAGTACAGAAAGCAGTCTAGTCAATGATGCTGTTAGGCCCTAGCGTAGCACAAAGTAAGCTGTTGTAAATTAAGAAGGAAAGAATCTCCATTACCTGCAGCTGCTTCACCTGAAGCTCTTGTTGTAATGGAGTTTATCTAAACCAGAAGGATTACAGACTAATTTGGTTTTACAGGGGTTCTATTTGGTGGTACTAGTGAAGCTCCAGCTTCAGTGTTTAACAAATTAATAATCTTTTCACTTTCTGGGTTGACTCCACTGGACAACGGTTTTCCACAGACATGCCAAGGAAAGGTTAAGAAAGACTTAGCAGGTGGATCAACTACAGCTTCTATCCCAGCAGCTGAGCGAACTGCAGGAATTTGCACCAATGCAAAGTTGTACAGGAATTCCAGACCCCCCAAGTTGGAAGTAAAACCTCATTGACTGCTAAATGGCAGTGGCAGGATCATTCTGTGTTTATTTCTAGTAGTTTTTTTCCCTGAGCACATGGCAGCAGTTATTGTGGTCAGTGTACTGCTTCAGCAGTTCAAAGCCCTGCCTGGTGGATTGGTTGGACCTTGGGTTTTAGGCAGCCTCTCACTTCTTTTCTTCTTTGCCCTTGTGTCCCAGCTTCAGACAACCAAAAATGCTTTTTAGTGGCAGCATTCATCTAACGTTTGTGGTTCTGTACAGCAGGTAGTTTGGGGAAGAGTACCAGAGTTTGCAGAGCGTGTGTATTTCGGCACCAAAAGGCAGCAGGTGCCTGCTGCACGGGCTCTGGCTGTTGTCAGGGTGACCGTGTGCCATTTTGCCTTGTCATATTGAGTAAAAAGGTCACGCAAACCTGTCTGCAGAATGATGCGTCTGGAGGTATTACAGCTTTCAAAGGTTCAGCAGCTCAGTGATTTCAGTGAAGAGAAATGCCTTTTTTTTTTTTTTTATTTGAATGCTGGTGTTTGCAGTTACTTTTTTCCTTTGTTCTTTAGGAGGAAGAGTGCTTTGTCCTTTTGGGATGTTTTGCCTATTGGTGTGCTCTTCATTAATCTAGGAAATGTATTAACCTTCCTTTTCCTCATATTTTCAATTATGTTTTCAATTATGGTGTTCAATTACCATTAGGGATCCCTAATTCTATATGAGAGAGAATTGTGCTAGGCACATTACACCCACAGAAGGGACCTTTACCTGAAGTACATAATGCCAAAATATAAAGACCATAAGTGGCATATGGACACAGACAGAATCACAAAGAGCTAATTAATTAGTGTTGGTTGGCACAATAAACAACAGTCTTTGTACATCATAATTTTAATTATCTTCAGATTGCTTTGAGCTATGTGTTTCAGGGTTGATTTTCGACTAGGGAGGAGGAGTTTTGATGGGGGCTGCTTATTGCCTCTTCTGCTTAATGATGATAATGGCTCTTCAGAAAGACCCGAACCAGAAATTGATGTTTTGAAACATGACTTTTGTCATTGTAACATTCACAAAGGATGAGAGGAAATGGCCTCAAATTGCACCAGGAAAAGTTTATATTAGATATTAGGAAAAATTTCTTCACTTAAAAAATGGTCAGGCATTGGAACAGGCTGCCCAGGGAAGTGGTGGGGTCGCCATCCCTGGAACTGTGTGGATGTGGCACTTGAGGATGTAATTTAGTGGTGAACAGGGCAGTGCTGGGTTAATAATTGGATTCAATGATCTTAGAGGTATTTTCCAACCTTAATGTTTCTATGATTTGAAGTATTCCACACCTAGTCAGCCCTGGAGACAATATAACTAGGTTGTCTTAGAAATAATTGTGGAAGTGAATGATTTTTTCTTTTTCCTTAGCCATTTTTAGCCTGGCAGTCAGGTAACTGCCTGGATACACGTTTGTACTGGTCCAGCTAAGTTGGTAAATGAAATATAAAAATGGTCCTATGGGATAAGATGCAAGTTTCTGGAAGAGTTTAGAGCATTTGAAATTGTAGAACTCAGTAGCATGCAGTAGTTCAGGTTGTTCTTCTCAGTGAGGTAAAGGGCTTTTCACTCACCTGCTTTGCAATTGGAAAGCTGGTAATTCACCTTCCCCTGCTCCCCTGTCTTTCCTTTAGCAGCTAGGAAACAATTGAGTCCTTGTAGGAAGTTCATATTCTTTTGTGGTAAACATGAGAGCTGGGGTATTAAAATTTTTATTTCCATGTTGCACATACCCATGTTCCTAGCCCATGGAATTTCACCTGCTTTCTGGTTCTCAAAATTGAACACAAGAAAGTTTGTTTTGGCAGATATAAAATATGTGGGTTACTGCCCATATTTCTTTTTAATAAATCCTCTGTTTGATATTCTGTTCCTACGCTGGTATAAATTCAGATCTTTGTTTGGGGATTTGGTCAAGGTTTGGTCAGCATTTTGTCAGTGTCCTCTGCATCAGCTCCCCAGGCTTGTGACCCTGTGGGAAGCCCACACTAGAGCAGGCTCCTGCCAGAACCTGCAGAGCCATGAAAAGGGGAGCCCATGCTGGAGCAGGTTTGCTGGCAGGGCTTGGGACCCCTGGGGGGCCCACACTGGAGCCCGTTCCTGAAAGCCTGCACCCCACAGAAGGAACCCACACTGGAGCAGTTTGGGGAGAACTGCAGCCTGTGGGATGGACTCATGTTGGAGAAGTTCATGGAGGACTCTCTCCCTTAGGAGGGACCCCACCCTGGAGCAGGGGAAGGACTCCTCTCCCTGAGAAGGAAGCAGCAGCAGAAATGATGTGATGAACTGACTGTAACCCCCATGTCCCATCTCTATATGCCACTGCAGGGAAGGAGGTGGAGAATTGGGAGTAAACTTAATCCCAGGAAGGAGGGAGGGGTGGGGGAAGGTGTTTTTAAGATTTGTTTTACTTGTCATTATCCCACTTTGATTCTGATTGGTAATAAATTCAACTAATTTCCCAAGATCAAGTCTGTTTTGCTCATGACAGTAAGCGGTGACTGATCTCTCCCTGTCCTTAACTCGTGACCCTTTCATTAAATTTTCTCTCCCCTGCCCAGCTGAGGAGGGGAGCGACAGTGTGGCTTTGGTGGGCACCTGGTGTCCAGCCAGGGTCAACCCACCACGAGATGTCTTGTAACAAAAGCCCAGGGAGAAACGGCTTCTTGTTACTTGTGTATCATTTCAAAATCAATGAACTGTTAATGTGGTGAAAACTAACCAGCAGCAGGAAGGGGTGTGGGTCTGTTTTTGGCTTTGAAAAACCTGGCACAAAGCTTGAATTCAATAATATAGTTGTCTACTTTAAGTTAGGTTAGTTCTGACTGATTCTGACCCAGGCACTGCTGGACTGGGTGTCTTCTAAGTCTATTTCTCCTAACAATGTAATTTAATGAGTTTAAGGATATAATTATATTATTTTATTGCTATACAAAGATACACTGTAGTATATTGTTTCTTATTTCCATAGAGAACAGAGATGCTTTTACAATGGCTGGCAATAAGCTGTATTAAATACAATTATAAAAACAATTTACAGCGGGCTTGCCAGCATCATACTACATTTCCAGAAGGTGTTATTACAAAAGGAAGACTAATTAAAGTATGAGGAAAAATGCAAGAGGAAATTGGACCCAAATCATGTAGAGTCTTAGCCTGCAGCATCTGTCAGTGTAGAAAATTCAGGTGTATTATTTAGTAATGAAATCTGAGGTGTCAGCTCCTGTGGAAAATAAAGCTGTGGAAATTATAATACATCTTCTGCATATCTTGCCTGGCTTGTGTTATGATGCCAGGAGTAAAATGCAATGCTGCTTCCCACTGTGGCAGGGTGAAGAAGGAAAATATCACTGGTGTGTGCAACCTAGCAGTCTTTAGCTGTGCAAAACATCTGTGTAGCTGCTTGTCCTCAGATTTCACTGTGATGAAGGACCAAATGGTTGCATACAGGATAGAAAAGTACAGTGCTGATTCACAGAGACTGGAGCTTGGAAGGCACAGCCATGTGTAAGGACATGCACAAAAGAATGTGTAACTTGAAATCAAACCTAGATTTGAGTTTTGCATTCCAAGTGGCATTGACCACGAACATAGCATTGCCCTTGAGGAGACTGAAGTGCCTGTTCAAATTTGTCTGTCTTGGAGTAACCTGTGTATCTTTGTTTTTTGTAAAATTCAGAGTTTCACTCTTCAGAATCCTTTGGGATGCACCAAGCTGTGTGTCCCATGGCTTAATTACTTTCTACTGGCTTGGTGCTAGCTTGGGATTTCTGTATCAAGGATGTGCAAGTGTGCTCTAAACAGTTACTGAACCAGAGTTATCAAAACATTGTTTGCAGTTGTTTTGTATACTCTTTTCTGACCACATCCAGTCAGGTTTTTTTTTTCTTGGCTTACAGATGCAGCAGATGAAAACTGGACTAGTTATTAAAGAAGAATAATGCATATGGATGACAATGTAAATCTTTTTCTAGCTCCTTTTTTTAAAACCACATAGTCATAATCAAAGCCATGTAACCAAATACATCCTCATTTTTGATAATCCAAGCATATTTCAGAAGCATAGGAAATCTTTGGTAGACACTGAGCTATCGAGTGCCATACAGTTGTAGTAAAATCTTACAGGAAATATGTCAGAGAAAGTTAAATTGGATTATTTGGTGATGTGGGTTAAATTTCCCCCTGTGGAAGTGTTACTGCTGCTGTCCCAGAAAACCACAAGGAGTTAGGCAGCCATTTAGTGGGCATTTAAGCCCTGAGAAATGGGTTGCAGGAAAGATCTTGGCACTCTAAGTTCATCTGGTACAGTGATGAGAATGATCTGGAAATTGTTGCTATGTCTATCTGAATTGTTAAAGCCCAAAGAGGGAAGCTAAAAAAATAAATCTGTCCCATGGCAACTCCTGACTCAGAGGCACTAGTTGGGGTAGAAGAGGAAAAGCCATCTGAGTCACTGAGTCAAATAACAAAACGCTTGTGAAGGCTGAAGCTATTAAGGCAGTTTCTACTAAATGTTGCCAATGCCAACAGTTGGTTTCCTCATGTCCATAGTACATTATCGTGGGGTACTTTCTTTCATCTGAACTTTTAAAAATAAATAAATACCATTTGTTTATGCACGTTCAGTGGAAACTGGGGCATTTGGTAATAGTGCATGCCACATTCTAGAGCAGTAGATGTCCTCTGTCTGCCTTGTTTTTGTTGGTACAACATTTGTTGATTTGTAGTTTACGGGAAAAAAAAAATGTATCTATAGTTTATAAAGTGTTCATGAAATGTTTACCAGGTGACTCCTGGCTGCCATCACAGGGGATCAGGATGGAGCATGGACAACGAAGCATGCTTTCTATTCCTGCTTCTCTTTTCCATCAGCTGGTAGGGGGTAGACCTTTTGAGCCACATGCTGCTGTCAGCTGAAAGGATTATGAGATTCAAACTAATTTTCCACTACTGCCAAGTCCAAATGGGTCCTTTGCTGTAATGCTGATAGTGTTCATTGTCTACAGAGACACAAACATGGCAACGCTTGGCCGTGCCTCAGGCTTTGATCCCATCTTGTCTTTGCTTGTGTCTTCAGTGAATATGTTTTGGTGTGACTTCTGCCTCCTCCCTGGCTGGCTTTCCCTGCCACATCTTTGTTATGCCAGGAAGATTTGTGCAAAAGTACAGACTGACTAAAAGAGATCTGTCTGAAAATTAACATTTTTAGCCAAACTAGTTTTCTGACTGCCACCAGAAGATACAATCCTTATTATTCCCAAAATCTGAGAGTTTCTTTTCAGTATGTTCAGCGAGCTCTTTCAACTTGCATCTAGACCTGACACATGGGAAGCACTGGAAACACTTAGCTGAGAACAGTAGGGGGAAGGGTGCCAGCAGTAAAGTCTTAAATTGTCTTAAGCCCATCATAAAATCACACTTTTAGTTAACTAAAATACATTGTGTGTGGTATGGAGCTCATTGTTGGACTGAATTTGTTAGCTGCTCAAGTGTGCAGTGTTTCTTGAGGGTTTTTTTAAGGCAGTGTTTTTTCTGCCCTTTTATAAAAAAAGCATATTTTTGAGAATCTCAGCTTTTCACAGGAGTGGAATTTTAAGAATACACAATGCCTATAATCAGAGGACGTTGGAAATTATGGTGTTGGATGCAGTTTTATACAGCTTTTGATTTACTAGTGGTTGCTGATGGGAGTTCTATTATGTAGTGATTTATTTACATAGTAATTGAATTACACACACAACTTGTAATTGAATTACACATTGCAGCTCTCTACAAAATCTGGTATTTATACCAAATATCAGTGTCTGGGTTCTTGCCAAGAACTATGATCCTTATCTGTGGTTGAGGAGAGTATTGAAGACTTCAATGCTCTCTAGAGGATAAGTAGATGATAAGGCTGTTGGGTTTTTAAATTGAAATTCGGATTATTTCTAGCAATGTAACATAATGTTCAAGCAGCATATTTTGAGGGAGAACACCAAGCAGTCAAAATAAAGAGCTCATGAAAAGCCCAGAGCATTGGCAGAAAAATCGTTATCTTACAGGGTATTTGTAAGGAATTGCCAAGCAGTTTACTTGCTTGTAACCATGGTGTGGAAGCACCACTGTAGGTTCCTAAGTTTGTTTGCATGAAGATCCCATACACTCAGAGCTGGGAGTCCTTTTTTTCATTGGGTGCCTAATATACAATAAGCACAGCCTCTGCTTTGACATGCCCCCAGGCTCCATAAAGCCTGGGTGGAGTACACACCTCCAGCAAAAAGTGTCAGGGACATGGGATTACACATCCAGAAACACAATATGGCATTCTCATCCTTTCTTTTTAGCCTGTTTCTGAAGGGAAACATCACGTGAACTTGTGCCATCTTCCTTAACAGAGGCACTAACTTCCCACAGGTTTCATTGGAACTGAGGGAAATACACTGGGACAAGAGGGAGAAAAAGTACTAATATAAGTTCAAGTTACTCCTTGTCCTAACCTGCAGCTGGACAGTCAGCCCACAGGCAGCAGACACATCCTTTTATACCAAGCATGAACTGTTCCTTAGCTGCCAGGTAGTGAGGGATCGGTGAGAAATCTGCAGTACTGTGAATGAAGAGATGAGGGAAATGGGGGCTGAGAATGTATCTGTGACCTAAGGAGTGACTCTTTGCCTTAGTATGAACAGTCAGCAGCCTCACTAAAGGAGCCAAAGAAGTTGGTTTTGGAGGATGTCGTGGAAGACATCATAATCATGTAGTTCAAGAGCTTTTCTTCCATGACACACCACAAAACCACTTCTCATTCGTGGACAAGGAGTACAGCAGGATAATGTTCTAGGACAAGATAATGCGTGTAGGCCCACACAGATGAGGCACCCAAGATGGAAGTGTGTACAGTGGAGAGTGAAGGGCCTTATCTGAGGTTTGACTCTGCTTCTCACCTTGGGCTGCAAAAGGAACCCAGGACAGCCAGCCATGTGCTGGAGGGACATCTGTCAGGTCCATAACCTTCCATGGGAGGACTCTGTGCCACAAAAGTTGTGATTTCCGTGAAGGAGATGAGGGTCACGTGGCTCTGAAGAGGGCTGAGGTGCCACCACAGACCATCTGACTGCAAAAGGAAGAGGGAGTGCCAGGTATTGTTTCATTATCAGCTTAAGAAATGTAGCTACGCGAGCACCCAGGCCAACAAAAGGGAAGGCAGCAGGAGTACATGGAGAGGTGAAGGATGTGGGATGGCCCCTTTCAACAGCAGCTTAAATTGGTCATGTAAAGGTACCCTTAGGCAGGTCAGGAGAAGATAACTGGTGAGGGAGGGATGGAAATTCACTGGAGCTGGAGCACAGTGGGGAGTTCCAGCAAGAGTTTTACCATCTAACAGCAAAGGTACCACATGCTTGATCTGCCACTGCCTTTGCTTGATCATGCAGGGCCTCTGTGGGCATTAAGTGTTAGTTGTTGACAAGATTCATTCCCTCAGGATTGGCTGCAGTGCTGTACACTAGGGGTAATAATGACTCCTTGTAAGACTGTTCATATTAGTGTGCCAGAGAAGTCTTTTTATCTCCATCAGAGAGATAATGGGCCTAATTTTGAGCTTATTTTTTGCTCAGGATTTTTTTGTTATTGTTCTTCAGCTACTGGAAGAGCAGATTGATCATTTTGCTGTGCTTCTCTGTGTGCTGGTCTTCTGTGCATTGTCTATGCTTCCTTCCTCCACGGATGGAGGAGTGAGCATTGTAGAACATTCAACTGCAGTTCCTCAGGAAAATGATGCTCTGAGGGGAGCATGAAAGAGGTTTCTCCTCTTGTCACTGTGCTGTGCAGAATATCCCCTTTCTTCTTGCTTCTGAACATCCTTCCTGAGTTCGAGGTGGTGTGCAAAGCAGGGCATGCTGAGAAGCACATTATCCAGCAGCCCTGCATTTGTCAGATGCTATTAAACAGCAGGGAAGGAGAATGGGGGAGCTGGTGAATCTGTCACATCCTGCTTGTTCAAAAGATTATTGATGCTGCATAATTCATCAAAGCACGACCGACCTAGCAGTGGGTTCTGCTGCCAGAGGTGTCCAGTTACTGCTGCTGTTGCAGCTGCCCATAAAGCAATGCTCCTTGTTTATGAAAATAGCCTCTGACTTTGTGTCTGCCCATGAGCCTTTCAATTAGTACACGTAAAAGGATCACTCCTGCCTTGGACTCAGATAAAATGTGAAGGTCCTGTTCACTGAGAAATGCTACCATTTTGACATTTCCTTGTGTTTTGCAATGTGATTGGAGGAGGGAAGTACTGATACTTTCTGTGTAACAGCAATCCTGGGAAATTTTAATTGGAAATATTATAGTGCCTTTTTATTCTGACATTATTTTTACAGTGTTTGGGATTATTTTACATTCCCACAGTTGAAATATTTTGATTGATTAACAGTGAAAAAATATGCTGGTTTGTAATGTTTGGTTTTGAATTATTTCATTACTTTCTAATAGCAGTAATTTCTTAATAATGAAGTCCTGCTTGATGGGAGTTGCAGTTCAGAGGCTTGCCAAATTCACTCTGAACCTCTCCTGTTGCCTGATTTACATCTCTGGTAGTGCATCATGCAGTTTGGTCAAATGAAATTTGAAGTCTTACTGCCTGATAGAGGAATCTGGTCTGTATGGCATAAGACAGGTTCAGATGTTGATTCTTACGAAGCAGCATGCTGCAGGGTTAAAAATGGAAGTTTGTGTTCCTATGTTCTAATTCTCCATGCAATATTGCTGGTCAGCAAAAAAAAAAAAAAACAAACAAAAAAAAAACCCAACTTGTCATCTATTTTTAGGTTGGATGTCTCCTCTGTGTTTCCTGCATAGAAGATTGAAAATGTACGTGGCTAGAAAATTGAAAATGTCTGCCACAGTTTGGAAATGCTCTTTCACATGCACAAACTAGGACCAGGAAACAGTCTGCCTAAAATCTCACTTCATTATAAATTCAATCCTATCTTACAAAACTTACCAAGTTTCCTAGGCCCTGTAGGTAACTCTTCATTAAATAACTCCTGGTAAATCTGAGAGGTCTTTAGGTTCACCCTTTGTTTCACCAGCACAGGGTAAGGAGAGACATTTCAGGGAGACAGGTATTTATATCCTTCCTAAGCTCTGCTATGGGATGAGTTTAGTCCACTGGAGAAGCCTGGAAAATCAGATCTCATCAAGACTGCTGAAGGTGATGACTTCTCCTGAAATAAGAAAGTAGTTGGAACACTGCCATGAGAAGGAATGGGTCTTTGCTCGGGGCACCTCCAGAGGGAATGCAACCTGGGTACGTCACAGTGTAAAGAGGGACCAGACTGCCAGGTCATGGCCAGAGTGTTGCTTGAGCAAGGTGTGCAAGAGACCTAGGGCCAAAAAGCAAATGAAAGAGGGAGACTTCTCTAACCTAGGATTATGCAGGTGGTGTGGAAGAAAACTCCAGGGAGATTTTGCCTCTTGTGTGGGTTAAAGTTAAATGCATACACAGTGTAGGGATAAAGTGTTAGATCCAGTTCTCCATTTCTGCAGGTGAGTCTGGCTGCTTCCCAGCTGCTGGGGTTGCTGTCCTGACCTTACACCCACTTGTGCCTGCCTTGGGTCAGGAGCCCTGCCTTCCCAGCCAGCAAGAGTGATACCTGAGTCCTTACACCTCTCAGGGGTGGTGGCTGCCCCCCACCAGCCACTTAACCCATTGTTTCCACTTCACCCCTTGCTTTCCACTTCACCCCTGGGTATTTGTGTCACTAGATCATAGAATCATAAAGTTATTTAAGCTGGAAAAGACCTCTAAGATCATCGAGTCCAAACATTAATCCAGCCCTGTCAAATCCACCACTAAGCCATGTCACCACATGCCACATCTACCTGTCCTTTAAATACCCCCAGGGGTGGGAACTCCACCACTTCCATGGGCAGCCTGTTCCAAAGCTTGACAACCCTTTTGGTGAAGAGATTGGTTCCTAATATCCAGCCTAAGCCTCCACTGGTGTAACATGAGGCCATTTCCTCTTGTCTGATCTTCTGTTATTTGTGAGGAGAAACCAACCCCACCTGGCTACAGCCTCCTTTCAGACAGTTGTAGAGAGTGATAAGGTCAGCCCTGAGCCTCCTTTTCTCCAGCCTAAACATCCCCAGCTCCCTCAGCTGCCCCTCATCCGATCTCCACACGTTTCACCAGCCCCTGTTCTCATAGCCACACAGCCAGGCAGCTCTGGATGCCAAGAGGGTTGTCCTCTGCAGGTGCTGCTGTTCCCTACAGGGTGACAGTGGAGGAAAAGAATGAGGAAGGCAAGATCATCCTCCACAGGTTTTTCAGAGGTGGCTGCCTCTCTCCATGCACACAGCAGGGGATGCAGGCAGCTTGGATAGACAGGTAGGTACCTGTCCTGTTTGTCCCCAAGCCCAGGCACCTTCAGTTTCAGAGAAGTCACCAAAATGAGGTAGTTGCCACAGGCAGACTTGACGGTACACACTGCTTTCTTTCAGATTGTCTTACTGATGAGAATGTCCTGGTTTCTGGGCAGGAAAAAGAGGGCAGGAGGAACCACAGGGCTGGACTGCCATTCTGCTTTGCAGGACATTCTTTTATCTCAGCTCAGCAATATTGCATCAGCAACAAAATAAAAATAATATGTAGAGAAGGACCCATGCAATCATAAAATATCAGGGCCACCTTCCACTCCCAGCTTTAAGAGGTCAAGTGTAACAGCTCCACAGCATTTGGGCTGACTGCTTTACCCTCTCATGGGTGGTTAATACTACCTAGCAGAGGAGTAAAAAGTTTAGAATTGTAAAATACTCTTTCAATCCTGGTAGTAAGTACCTCTTAGCAAAATTAGTGCTCTGCCAACTCAAAGAGACCTAATCCCTTTCTGTCATAGGAAGAGAAAAAACGTAATAGCTGTGAGAACTGTGAAGCTTATTTTCAAATAGATGCCTCAGCATTTTGATATTTTCTGTGGGATTAACTAGTAACACAGGAGGGCTAATACATATGCAGAGCTTTCATTTGCTTCTGTAACAATTTTCCCTGGGGCAAATTGAACTGTGTCATGAGAAATGGTGTTGTTTCCCCTCCTTCTTTGTCAGATGAAGGAAAAAGACTTATTACCAACATAGAAACAATTTGCAACTTATTGTCATTTCAGAGAAGGTTTCTCCTGGCCTC
The DNA here is from genome assembly GCA_013398275.1 of Promerops cafer. Taxonomy (NCBI): domain Eukaryota; kingdom Metazoa; phylum Chordata; class Aves; order Passeriformes; family Nectariniidae; genus Promerops; species Promerops cafer. Next base: position 567,474 of record VZSE01011883.1, read on the forward strand.
ATATTTCTGCTTAAGTTTCTCTTTTTCTTACCCAAACAGAAAGGGCTGCCATTTTAGAAGCACAGAAGCCACACAATGAAGCATATTAAAGCATCTGTGCTAATATAAAATAGAACTGGAGCTCTTTCTGTGCTGATCTGTTGCACTCACGTAGTTGCTGCTAGCTCAAAAAGAAGAGATGATTTGCTCTGCTCTGTACAACTCTGGCTCCTAAGGATGGCTTTGTGCTGTGCCTCTGAGGCTGGTTCTGTGAGCATCTGGTGCTGATGGGCACAGGCAGCGATGGCTGCAGAATACTAATGCTGCCACTGGCTCCCACAGGGCTCCACTTCTGAAAAATGCTTTAGCCATTCAGTGTCCATGCACCATGCTGAGCAACAGGAGGGTAGAAAAGCCATGCTCAGGGATTTTTTTTTTTTTAAATGCAGAGCAAGAAGCTGACAGCAATGATGGCTCTGTGCTTCACATTGTTGTGCCCAGGCTTCTTTTGGAGCTGCAGTCATTTATATGCATAAATATCAAGCCTGTCACTTGTTGCAGGCTTTGATAGCATTTGTGTAACAAAGGAATCAGAGAGAGAAAAAGGCTGAACATCTTCTATTCCAGCCTTAGAAAATGAATGACTGCGTAGTTATCAGGTTTCAGGTTTTATTAGATCACTGTCCTCTGCAATTTGTTTTCCCTCCTGTTCTGCTGTCCGATGTAGAGGACCACATGAGGACCTTCCCCCACGCCCCTTTTGTCTTACTCGCACACTGTGACTACCCACAGGGGGTATCTCAAAGAATTACCTTCCAGTAATGATTGCCACAGCAAAACCTCCTGCCACATACTGACCATTTTTCTTTTTGCTTCAATTTTTTTTTCCATTAGCCATCTAACAAAGTCACTCCACATCACCCGTTTCATGCAGAGATACGAGAACTCTGCTGTAATTGTATTTTTGATTACTTACTTGGTTTTTCTTTATCTCCCCTAGGCAAGATGCACGCTTGCTATTTGCTCTGCATACCACATCTTTCTGCAGCTTCTAAATTGAGGCTGACGTTGTGTTTAGCAGTCATCTCTGTCTGCAAAGCTATGCAGTTGCATCTAAATTTTCTCTGGGTCTTGCAGCTATTGAAAGATAACTAAAATACGCTACCCGCACAAAGCTGCTTTTCCATTAAAGAAATTGGTGAAGTATCACAAGAATGTTGTTCTGATGCCAGGAGGGAGAGGTTTGTACTGATTGCTAATAGGAGGGGGAATAGCCTTTGAGACAATCCCCTTATTAAATGTGGTCTGCACAATTAAAAGCTTGGGAAGCTTTTCTAAGGCTTCTCACATTTAGGCTTTGTGCCCAAGCTCAGGGTCTCAGACCTGGAGGTGGTTTCAGAATACCACACAAGGGGAACTGTTTCAGCAAAAATATCAAGGTTACTTGATTAATTTATTAAACTGTCTTGGATCACCATGCCGCTTTATTGGCATGTAACTTCAATAAAGAACAAAGTAACAATTTCTCCCTAGACCTCTAACCAGCCATTGGTCTGCTGGGCTATCAAAGAAGTTTCAGGGACAAACAAGCCATGGAGCCCCTGTGAACATTGCCAAGGTTAACTAGAGGTTTCTTTTTTCCCCTGAGTAAGTGTAACTTTTTTTGTGCCTCCTCCCTTTACAAGTCTTCCCTAATCTTAAGAAAACCTTGAAGCAGTAGTATTACAGTCTTGATAGTCTGAAGATATAAACAGGGCAGGATTTGTAGGGACAAGTAATATATTTTCCTAAAGAAGGACCTGTGTGCCTGAAGGCTTGTCTGCTTTTTTTTTTTACCAGCTGTATCAGTTGGTCTAATAAAAGATATTACCTTTCCCTAAAAACGTTGCCTTACTTATTAGAACAGTTGCCTCCAGGACATAAAACACTTAACTGTGTGTAAAACTCCAGTGTCAGGGTGATAGAGTAGAATTCAATGGTGTGATTTCCATGCCCTGAGCCAATTGGCAAAAAAGAAAACAAGGTGGGATGAACACTCTCCACCCTTATCATTCTGCATATCATTAATGTCCCTTACACCCCCACTCTACATCAGTGTTTTTGTCTTTTCTACCTCTCAACTGTATGGAACAGGTCTTTTCTAACACAGAAATGCACATTGAGTAGCATCTTTTGGATACTGTCTCAGAGAAACAGCAACTCTTATGGTATGCTGGATGAAACTTTTCTCTGCCTTCTGAGTATTTTCTTGGTTGCTGTATCGCTGTGCTTTTTTTTTTGTTGTTTGCTACGAGTGAGATTCAGAGAGCTGTAGAAAAAGAAAAGCCCACTGTGACTGAGTAGACTGTTTCTCCTTTAAGGGTCACCTAAGTATTGTCAACTTGGGTGCAAATCTTAAAGGGCTTTTCTTTTAATATTTCAGGTGAACTTTCTGTGGAAGGCATACAAGACCCATTCCTTGTTAGTGTACATATTATCACAGACCCGGGTGAATCCAAGACTCTTCAGCAGGCCATTGATAAGCTTCTAGCCTGGATCCATCCAGACCTCCAGCTGTTTCGGGTCTCAGAAAGACGAGTGCCCAGGAAGCGCAGGAAGCCTGTCAAGGCTGGTGTTTCTCAGCCAGCCCTTGCTGTCATTCTGTTCCTGCAGGAGGAGTATGGAGAGGAACCCATCTTGCAGCTCCATGAAACTTTCCAGCGGCCCCCTTGGCATTACCACCACACAGAGCTAATGCATGGGAAATTCCTCCCTTACATGCCATGCAGCCAAGACTTTTACACTTTGGCTCCAGAGACTCCCCTGTGGGCCATTCGCCCAGTGCACTACGGGAAAGAAATGATCCGCTTCACCATCTACTGCAGGAATGAAAATTTTGTGGACATTTTGAAATTGTATGAGTTAATACTGAAGAGACCAGTGTGTCAGAAAAAAGTGGACTTTTGTGTTTTCCCTGTCTATTCTAACATGGAAATAGACATTCAGTTTTCTTTGAAAAAACTCCCGAAGGGACAAGTTCCAGTGAGGACAGAGTCAGCCGTGCTGGAGTTCAGAGTAAAAGATGTGGGGCAGCTTGTGCCTCTCCTGCCCAACCCTTGCAGCCCCATCAGTGAAGGCAGGTGGCAGACTGAAGACCACGATGGAAATAGGATCCTTTTGCAGGTAAGCTCAGTACACAGGGATATAGAAGCACATTTCTTGGCTTTGTGCAGGAAAGCTTAACTGGCATTGACAGTTGCCCTTTTTTTGGTTGGTTGGTTGGTTGGTTGGTTGGTTTTTTTGCTCTATCCTTGGGGCAAGAGCCAGGACAGTACTGCTGAAGAAAGAATTTGAAACCCCTTGCTGTGTTGTGTCACCGATCACAAAAGCAGTGAATGATGTTACCCAGATATCAGTCAACCTCAGTTTATGCTAAGACTGATGTGAAATGAGATAGCTGCTTAAAAAAATGAGGAGAGAAGGAATTGTGAGCCTGAGTGGAGAAATCATGGCTGGTGAGTGTAGTTTTATAAGAAGTATGGGCACAGAACTGACAGGGAGTTTTAAATAGCCCTCAATTGTGAGACTTTTATGGAAGACAAGCAGAAGTCCTAATGGCACTCATTATTTTCTAGCATCGCTGGGTGAAAAACTGCATCTCTCTTTTGCACAGTGATTATCAGGATGAAGAGAGAGGTGATGAAGTAAAAGAAATGCACCCTGAAGAGCAGCTAAGAGAGACATTCCCACGGACTCTCTTTTTTAACTACTCTCAAGTGCTCATAACCGAATCTTGAGAGTTTGTTTGTTAGGACATCTGTAGGCACCATATCTGGGCAATATATCAGCATGCTCTGCTCCACTACACCACATCCAAGGGAGATAAAAGGAAAAGCAGCAAACTCTTAATAGCTGCCTGCCCTGCAGAGGGGTATCTGTGGCAATCCAGAGCCAGGTTAATGTGCATTCTTGCACTGCAGAGGTATTTATTGCTGCTTACATTCAAATCAAGGAGTACAGCCTTTCACCTTTATAAGGCTGTTGTTCAGATTTCAAAGGGTATTCTTTTGGAGTGAATTTCATTCTTGTGGCTTGTCGGGTTGTCTGACCTTGTTTCTGTGGAAGACACATTGTGGGTGCCATCCTTGCACCGTACAGACCTCCCAGCACGCAGAGAGGTGTTTACAACCCTCTGTAGCACAGTGCCTCTGGGTTTGTAGTTCCTGGGACTGAAATTCCAGGTACACAGGACATCTCTGCTCTGGTGAGTCACATCCAGGTGGTAGCGGAACCTTTCAATGCTGCTTTAGAAATGCCACCCTCAGAGAAATCCCATGCCAGAGCTGAATTACGCTTGTAAAGGGCTGAGGAGGGCAGCTTCCTTGCCCATCTGGCAAGACAGTCACCAATTTGTCAGGGTTTAGGCATATCTGTGTTAGCCTGAGATAAGTTGCAAACTGAAGCTGACAAGTCATCACCAAACTTACACACAGCAACCACACTCACCTATGTCCTCTTTTCCCTGTTCTTTCTCAGGAGGTTTCTGCTATGTGATATGACTTTGGTTTTTGGGACCTTACACTGGTTTCAAGCAAATTGAAGGGAAGGGTAAAAACAAAACAAAAAAAAAAAATAGGGCTTCTAAATAGGGCTTTTGGTTTAAACCCAGCAAATTTTCAAAAGTAACAAATGTCAGGCAGTACAGAGGTAAAGTGAGACTTGCTGAGCAAAGAAAATGAGAACAAGATTTTAGCCATATGAACCAAAAGAGAAGAGTAGAAACCTGCCTAAGTATGGCCTGCAAGTACAATCGATTTTCACTTCTGTTTTCGGTGAGGATGATGATTCTGAACAGCAGGACAAAATGGCAAATGAGAATGAAATTACGGAAATGGAATTTATCACTCTGGAAGTCTGGTGAAGCAAAAGAAGTTTAGTGTATGCAAAGTGGAAGGAAAACAGACACTTTAGATCTAATTTATGCCATTTGAAAGTCATGAAAACTAGGCCCTGGTATATGGGTTTTAAGCAAGTTTGTGCAATAAGAAGTGGAGCTCTACAGCTAAATCAAAGGGAAAATTTCCTGTACTCAGATAGCTACAGCCACCAGTGCAACATGACCATGAAAAGAAAATGGCAGTCTCTGGTGTGTACCAGTGTTACTATGCCATAGGAAGCAGGAGAAGTTGTACAGGGTCCCAAGGGCCACACCTGTCTTCAGCTCTGGGCTCCAGAAAGGTGACCTCAGAAAGGTGCAGGGACAGGGAGGGCTCTCACCCCATGCAAAGGAGTGGAGAGACAGTCCTACAAAGAGAAACTGGAAGAGTAGGGTCACCTGAGTCCAACCAAAGTAAGTCTGAAGGGAGCTTTGACTTGAAGACAGACCACATGATAAACAGCAGGAACAGGAAAACGCTGGTTCACTCAATGATTGTTTTGATACAGGAACAAGAACCTGCCAATAAATAGATTTTAGTATATATTCATAGCTAACTACATAACAGCAGGTGCAAGCAGGTTAATACCTTAATTTAAGGCAGGATGGTCAGTTAGGGAGAGGAAATGATGGAGCATGGAGCATGGTATGGAAACATTGGATTTGGTGATCCATTGTATTCCTTTAATCCATTCTAAGTTCAAAGCAATTATAATATCTACCTTTGAAAGTAACAAGACTACATTTTGACTTCTCACAGAGTTGCTATTAACAATATTATCCATGCTACACCATTGATGACGCCTTTGACTTCTTCCCAATTATACAAACTTAAACAATGACCTCTCAGCATTTATCAGCCTCCACATCAGTAGATAGTTAGTAATCATCAGAATGGTTTTGTTTACTTTATACAGATACTTTAAATTGCAAGCAGTGTTTAAAGTTTGAAGTTTGAGTATACTTCCATTTTTAAGCTAACGAGACATGACCTCTTGCTTGTCCTGACAGGGACTTGGATTCTTGCCAGCCAGATTGATCCATGTTCTTAATCCATTTTGCAAATGCAATTATCAAGGGGCTTAGATAAAGTCAGTTCAAGAGACAACAAAGTTATTCACGGGTAAGATAAATCTGTTTAATGCCAAGAAACTATTCCTTCATTTGCAAGGAAGCCCTTCGGAATTATTTTGTCGCAGTAGCTTTTACAGGTTGGCAAATTGCTCCAAGGGTGCATATATAACAGCTGAGGCAAAGGGTTCAGTTGCCTGGAGCAGGAGCAAGGCTTAGGAACATGATTGCATCCTATGGGAAGACACCCACGCTGCTTCACCATAGCTAAGCCCAGAAGCAGGAGCTCTGGGGAGCTTTTGTCAGAGCAGTGGGAAGAATATGTAAATAATGCAGCTAAGAATATACCATATACTGGTATACTGAGTATACTGCTGGATTTATAGGTCTTGCCCAGATTCTTGGCTGCCTCTGGGTGTAATCCACACAGAGACAGATGAAGTGCTAATCAACTTGCACTCCTGGCAATGCAATATGGGAAGAAGGAAAGGTTAATAACTGATTGGACTGGCTTGGCCATGCATGTTTGGGAAGCAAGGGTGGTGAGCAGAGAGGAGAAAGTGCACAGATGGCTTCTTTAAATTATGATAACATTTCTGGATAGAGTAGGAAAAGTAAAATAATATTTTGGCAGGATTTCCTAGCCACTCTGCATGAAGTGGAACATGCAGACATACCCAGGAGGAAGGTGGACACCAGAAAAATTAGTATTTTACCTAGGCAGAGACTCAGCATTTAAGCATAGGACCTGCTGCTGTTTTACATGCCAGAGAGTCCCTGTGCAGTTTATGAGGTGGCTATTTTCTGCCTAGTGTTGCTTTGTAAGGCATCCTTGAAATAACACTGCAAATGTTAACAGATCACAGCTTATGAGGAGGTAGAGGGTTTCTTTTTTTAGCTGATTTGCTGAATTAATCGGCCAATGTTCTTATCTGTGAGGGGCAACTGTAATCTTGAGCTGAGAAGTGGTATCATGTGTTTTAGGAGCAGAGGTAGTGGCCATAACTGACGCAGGGAGCTGGGGCAAGAGGACTCAGGTATAAGTGGAAAAGAGAAGGAAGGGCAACTAAACCAGGGTCAGAGAAGGCAAAAAGATAAAAACAGGCAAAGAAAGGGCACTTTTGCAGAGAACAGTTTAGTCTGCAGGAAGGAAAACGGAGCTGAGAAAAGACCTTCAAGCTTGCTGAATTATTTTGCCTAATAGTGCAGATAGAGCAGAATTGAGCACAAAGAGGAAGGAAGGCAAGAAAAACATCTACTGGCACAGGCTGCCCAGAGAAGTTGTGGATGCCCCATCCCTGGCAGTGTTCAAGGCCAGGCTGGATGGGGCTTTGAGCAACCTGGTCTAGTGGAAGGTGTCCCAGCCCCTGGCAGGGGGCTTGGAGCTATACAATCTTTAAAGCCTTTTCCAACCCAAACTATTCTGTCTTATGACAGGCAAGGATGTGTACAGGGCACCTTTACAAAAATTATATTTATTTTCTTCTGAAACTGGTGAAAAGGACACTTTCAGAGCAAAAATTGACTCAGTTGAGGGAGGTGCCATGAACTGATTTAATTAATCTGCAAATCTAACACATCTCCTGTTTTTCAAAATATTTTATTCTATTTTTTCCTTTCCTTTTTGTGACATAAGTATTTGGTTGTCCTTAATGCTAATGTCTGGGTTTTGGGGGAGCATAGAGAATCAGTCACTAACTCATATAAGAGATTTTTACTTGTTTTACTTCAGCCTGAGGTATTTATCCAGTTAAGTTCCATGGCATACTAGGATCTCTTACAAATCTATACACCCAGCAAAAATTCTTGAGAACGAATATATTTTGTGTTACAAAGCACTCAACTTTTCTACTTTTGTAAACACATTACAAGCCACTTTTCAAAGAGGCTCAATTTTTAATCAAACCTGTGCTTTTTGCCTTTTTGAAATGCTGTGCTTCTGACTATTTGCCTTTCAAGTAAGACTTACTATGATGATACTGAGGACTAATCTCTGCCATATTTTCTTGTGTTGATTTTTTTTTCCCTGGATCAGTTCTACTGGTTTTAATACAATTAAACAAACACCACTGCACTCCTGTTGAGCCAGGCAGGCAAAATCTGGGCTCAAGATGGTGATGTCATTGCTGTGCTGGCTGTGTCCTGACCTCAGCAAAGCCTTGCTGGCAGTTCCTAATGCAGATAATGGTTAAGGAGATCTCTGTCTGCTTTCTTAAAAAGCAGATAACTTAAAATAGACTACAGCAACACTCATGGATTTTTTCTGTTAGGTCCTGGCAGCCCAAGTTGAAAGTGCATTTCTGAAAGGTTCCCTCTGAGTTGTTTATGGCATTCCCGGATATTCATCATGAAATTCTTCTGCAGCCCATTGTAAAACACAAAGACTCTAAATCCCTCCAGGCTTCACAAAGATTTGTGCAGAGATTATAAATGAGCAGCAGATTAGCGCCAGATGAAAAAATCTGTTCTGTTAGAGAGCTAATCTGTTCAGTCAGAGGCCGGGTTTGCTGCACATCTTTGTGGCAAGGTCTGACAAATCTACCTCCCTGCATTTGGAATTTCGGTCAAAATCAACGTGTCACTTGGCATTGTGTCTTTGTCCTCTCAGATGACTGACGCCCTCTCTGGCATCTCTCTGGGGCTTGTGCCTGTTGCAGGCAGCGTGGCTGTACCAGGCAGGGCTCTGCCAGGCAGCAGGGAGGCAACAGGCAATGCTGAGAGCATTAGCAAGCCGTGAGAAGGCTGACGATGAGGACTTAAAAAAGAAAGAAAAACTCAGAAAAGATGCAGCTGTTTTCAAAGCTGGTAGCAGGATTAAGGAGGCAGAGAAGCCTCCTCCAGAAACTGAAGAGGAGCGGTCACATGAGCGCACAGGCTGCGTGCAGCACTCAGTGTGCCGTGCCAAGGTGGCACAGTCGATGGCCTTGGCAAAGGACAAGGAGCTAGTTTTGCCTGACTTTTAATCCTGGCTAAATCATTGAATCCCTTCTGTGATCTCTGACAAGTTAGAGAATGTAGATATAGAAAAGTCTTATTAGTCCACGTAATCCAGTTCTCTACAATACAGGATTAGCCTGTAATCTTTATTCACTAGTATTCCGTGGGATGGAGCTTCTGACACGCTACCTGTGGTACAGTGTTCTACCTGTAGTACACCACTGCTGCTGGTACTGTCTGGTGTTCTCACAGCCAGGAAAGTCTTTGGTTACATTGCTTTAAGATGAAAGTATTAAAATAATATCTCCCCATTATTTCCCATTTCTGCCCATATAATGAAGAGCAGCATTGGAAAATAGGTCTTCTAAATGCTAACTCATCTAAAAAGAATGATCGAGGTGAGCAGTTCCTCCTATAAACAGCTGTTCAGAAATAAGTTGTATTAGTGGTGTCACTTGACCTACCCTGCAGGCAGCCATTCTGGGGGCAGGCTGTGCTTGCCCCCTTCTCCTCACCATCCAACATTACCTCCTGCCAGGCCAGCTGGGCTTGACCGGGAGCTGTGACCCAGGAGCAAGATTAACAGCAAATGCTTTGTGTAAAATGAAATGCCTCTATCCGTCTGCAGGAACGTTAAAAGAACAAGGAAAAAAAGGTTTAAAATAGCAAAACCCTAAAACTAACATCTTACCTGAAGTTGGTTGTCAGCTACAGTGTGTGTTCTCACTGTAGTCGATGGGTGTGTACTCAGTACAGTCCAAGGATGTAGAAAAAAATTCAGCTAACCAACCAGACACAAGAATTTTTTTCAGGGAAAGCGGAATTGCTCTCCAGACCCCACTGGCTGTATTAGCTAGACAACTAAATCTTATTCATGATGTCTGTGGGCTCTGCCTGACATGCATGTGAGGGACAGGTGGTGTGGCCTGCACAAGGAAAGGCAAGGCTTTTGTACTGGCTCCGGAACTCTCTGCAGTGCAAGGATAGATCTGTTCCCAAAAGCCTTATGTTTTCAGCTCCCGTTTTGTCCAAGGTGCTACCAGTGGTCCCATCCTTTTCACAAACAGGAAGACTGCACTTCCTTGGATCCTTGGTTTCTGTGGATGCTTGATCTGCCAAATTGTCAGCTTAAATCTTCCAAAAACACAAGTATACCCTAAAAATAAGATACAGAGGCAATCCGTTAGTTTCTTTCTGAGAAGTAGAAGTGTTCTGATGGTGCTTCTGTTGATTCACTGAGCATGGTGGTTGAGGTCATATAGTGTATCTCATAACAGAGCTACTGCAGGAAAAAAAATGGTACCTTTTGTTAATACTAACAAAATATAATGAGAAGTGTTTTCTTGGTCAAACACATCAAAAGAGTGCAGTGATCTGTTTGTGGATTTTTCAGCATGTCAGATTCTTACTTCTCGGTTATCAAAAAATGTCTTTAGTTAAGAAACAGCTGGTATTATCTTCATGGACAAGCTTTTTATCTTGCAGAGTAATTTTTAAACAAATTGGCTCACATATTGCACTAATAAAATAATGTTATTTGTAGAGGTCTAACGTGATTTCTGGCTAATATTTTGTTGACAACTGACTCATTACGTTTGACTCCTTTGTCCTCAATTTCTTCATTCATATAATCATGACATTAAGTGAAACAGCTTACTGTATTACACAGAAATAGTTTATGAATTAACACACCTTATTACATTACATATATAGTATACATATGTATTTTTACTCATCTACAGCATCTAGATGAACTTCTATGGTTTGGCTGTCCTATAATCTCTAGTAAGAGATCATGAATGAACCAAGCATTTTTTGCAGATAGGAAAATCCTTTTTTCGCCTATAAAATCACTTCAATAAAAACCAGAAGATGGCTATGACAGATCTGGGTCACTAAGACAATGTGATGTGCTCTAGCAAGATGTTAGAAGCAGCAATGTATGGAGCTCTTTTAGACACTGGGTGCAAAGAACCTCCTTGGTTGCCAGGTCTCAGCTCTTTCTGTCAGGTCATATAATCTCTTTGGTAAAATGAGCAAGCTTTGTCTTTATCCATTACTCACCCCAAAAGCTTCTTCTCTTTCTGTTGTTATTATAAACCTTTTATTAGTTTGTGGCTCCATTTTTTTAATGGATAGTTCATCTTACTATTTTTTTTCCCTGTGGCTCCATCGTTTTCAGTTCAAACTTATTCTTTTTCACATAGGTGTGATTGGAATCATGTGCAGTATTCCAGATGAGGCCATAACAGTGTTGTCCACAGTGCTTTTTCAACTCTCTTGAGACTGCCTAATACTGTGTTGTCACAGCCTTGTTGCTTTAATAGCAGAAAGAGATCAGGATACCCAGTTCTTTCTCCTCTCCTGTTTCCAACTGACAAGTCCCATAGCTGAGATTATTGTTTATTTTCAAGAGTATGATCTTGCACTTTGTCCCATTAGTTCGTGTCCCTTTTGAAGCAGAGAACAAGCATTTTGTATTACGCAAGAAATTCCATTAAGACTTTAATTTAAACTTTTTGAAAGGCTAATTTCTAAAAGCCTCACTGAAATAAGGGGGAGGATGAAAAACCTTACCATTGCTCAAGCACAGTTCAGTTAACCAGACATCAATGTCTAGTTCCATAGGAAAGCCACCTGGCTCCAGCTCCTTCTTGAGAAGGATGTTGGCTCATCATTTGTCACAGCTGTTTTCACTGTTAAAATGCTTGATTATCTGATGGGTAGGCAACTGAATCCTGACCTGGAACTGAGATTCAGGTCCAGATTTGGGTCATAACCATGAGTTTGGGTCTTCAGTCTAGGTGTCTACAAGCAAAGTGAATGTGTGTCTGTAATGTTACTGTGAGCTAGTTAATAGAGCTAACTAGGTAAGAAAGAAAATGTGAAAGAGTTGAAAGAATTAGTAAATTCCCATTGAGAAGACAGAATGAGCTTGCTTGCTGAAGCCTTTCTGATGTTTTAAAGGAGCACAAAACCAAAAAAGAAAGTAAGGAAGAGATGAGAAATTATAATTATATAATATACTTCTTCCATTTCTTTGTTTTTTTCTTAAGCAGTCCACTAAGGTAGTAATGTTGGAAGACAGAATATGAATGAATCTGAATAAGTCAATAGGAAGCGAGAAATTCAAGCTAGCGTAATTCAGCCCACAAGGCAAGGCTTCTGTACCATTTATTCTTGTTGTCTTTGAGGCTCCTTATGTAAATATTTGGGATTTTGGCAGGGTGGTTTGTCTTTGTTATTGCAGTGAAACATTTGCTGCAAGCATACTGACTGAAGTCTGCTTCGTAATTATTTGCAGTAACAACTCAGCAATGGAGACTTAGGGTTGTAAAACTGCCAATTCTGTATTAATGTGATCTTCTTCTTTCCCTCTCCCAACTGCAGCAAGCACACAGTTGGTGTAGGAAGTCTGCAAAGCAGAACAAGCAACCATATCCATCTGTGTCAACAGATTCCCACTTCACCACTCTGCCAGCCTTTCTTCCTCAGAGCCACCAATCTGTCCCTGAACAGCCACAAGAAATGGGTCAAAAAAAGGTACATCACACGAATGGCCTTGGTCATTATCTTGGTTTCTCCCAGCAGGACTTGAGACATGGTGACCAAGGAGACTTCACATGCAGATCTAGGAGTGCCTCCAGCATTTCTTGCTCATTTCAACGAAGCAAGTCTCTGTTCTGCTTGCCCACAGTGAACTCCTCTTCAGCATCAGAGACATTTCATTTCAGTGAACCATTTCAGTTTTTAAACACTGGGTCACCTGCAAACAGGTTAAAAACATGGAAATGCAGCCCCAAGCTTAACATTGATGACTTGGAGGGTGCCCAAGAGACTGATGTGGACACAGGGATGAAGCTGTCCTTCTCAGACCTGTCTGTGGTTTCTGCATACTCTGGCCTTAATGGATTTTGCAATGATTTGGAAGACTCTCTCCCATCACAGAAACAAACTGTGATTAGGGCTAAACAGGCAGCCACCAGTGGAAGGCCTGTATCAGCCATGTGCAATACTTTTGAGTCAGCTGATGGTTCACTGCCTTCTCTTTCAGAATGGTCTTCCAGCTCTTTCACGTCAGCATCTCTCCCCAAGCAACACAAACAGCCCTTGAGAGCAGCTCCCTGTTCTCTGGATGATCATGTTTGCCCAGCTTCACCAGGTAATGAAGAAGAATTTTACATCTGAGATTTCTCTATCTTACACCTTCCAGAGGAAACATGTTCTACTTGCAGATGACAGCGGTGGGTCCACCCTGAGCTTACAGAAGATTCCTTGCTGAGGAGAAGGTGATGCAGAAGTGTGTTAAATATTTGAAGGAAATACTCAGAACCCTCTGAGACTGGCATTCCCAAACTGGGTACAGTAAAGCAGTCCGAGATTGCACCCTGTATCTTTGTACTGGAGGATATGATCAGCACAGAGGCTTTGCACAGCAGCACAAGGTGAATGTTTTCTGACCAGCCCTTGGACTGATGGTGAAGGAAATGCCAGAAGAAGCACATAGTATTCCATTTTAATTTGGCAGAAAATGAAGACTAATTTGTGAAACCAAACTGCTTTAACTTCTCTGAAAAAGTCCCTTAACTCAGGAAAGATGGGAAAAGAAAGGGGTCTTATTTCCCTTTCACAGGTTCCAAAGGCAACTCTAAGCACAGCAGGTCCCAGCAGCACAGCCCCAGTAGGGTCAGGCAAGAAGTTTCTTGTGAGGAAACACTTTCCTTCCAACCTTTGAGAGCTGGCAGTGGTGAGGTGGGGCAGAATCACACAAACATCAAGGTTGGAAGAGGTCTTCAAGATCATCTAATTCCAAGTGACAACCTAGCACTACCATAATCACCCCTAAACAATATCCCCAAGTGCCACATCCTGACACCTCTTAAACACTTCCAGAGACTGACCCCACCAACTCCCTGGACAATTTATTCTAAGGTCTGACCACCCTTTCAGAGAATAGTTTTTTTCTAATACCTAATCTGACCCTCCCCTGGTGCAAGTTAAGGCTGTTTCCTCTTGACATTTCACCCAAGATATGGCAGAAGAGACCAACCCTCACTTCACTGCAACCTCTTTTCTGGTAGTTGTAGAGATCAGTGAGGTAACCCCTGAGCCTCCTTTCCTCCAAACTAAACAATCCCAGTTCCCTCAGCTGTTCCTTATCAGACTTTTGCTCCAAACCCTTCACCAGCTCCGTTGCCCTTCTCTGGACATGCTCCAGCCCCTCAATGTCCTTCATGAATTGAGGGGCCCAGAACTGAACACAAGGATTCAAGGTGCAGATTTCACGAGTGCCAAGTACAGGGGTCCTGCTGGCCACACTATTCTGATACAGGCCAGGATGCCATTGGCCTTCTTGGCCACCTGGGCACTGCTGGATCATGTTCAGCTGGCTATTGACCAGCAACCCCAGGTCCTTTTCCAGCCACTCTTCCCCCCGGCCTGTGGCAATGCATGGGATTGTTTTGACCCAAGTGCAGGACCCAGCACTTGGTTCACCTTCCTGAACTCCCCAAGACTGTCCTCAGCCCATCGATCCTGTCTGTCACAATTCCTCTAGAGAGCCTTCCTGCCCTCCAGCAGATCAACACTCACACCCAACTTGGTGTCATCTGTGAACTTACTGAGGATGTTCTCAATCCACTCATCCAAATCATCAATGAAGATGTGAAACAGAACTGGTGCCAGTGCTGAGCCCTGGGGAACAACGCCAGTCACCAGCAACCAACTGGATTTAGTTTCATTCACCATTCTTGTTCCATTCACCACTCTCTGGGCCTGGCCATCCAGCCAGTTTTATTCCGTTAAGAGTCCACCCATCCACGCCATGAGCAACCAGTTTCTCCAGGACAGTGCTGTGGGAGACAGTTTCAAATGCTTTCCTAAAGTCTGGATAGACAGCATCCACAGACTTTCCCTCACCTACTAAGTGGATCACATTGTCATAGAAGGAGATCAATGTTGGTCAAGCAGGACCTGCTTTTCATAAACCCATGCTGGCTGGGCCGAGCCCTTGGTTGTCCTGCACATGCCACATGGTGGCACTCAGGATGATCTGCTCCATGACTTTCCCAGTACCGAGGTCAGGCTGATAGACCTGTAGCTCCCCAGATCGTCCTTCCAATCCTTCTTGTATACAGGCGTGACATTGGCTAATTTCCTGTCAACCGGGACTTCTCCGGTAAACCAAAACTGCACGAGAAGGGTTGAAAGGGGTTTGGCAAGATCTTTTGCCAGCTCCCTCAATACTCTCAGGTGCATCACACCAGGGCACACAGATGTGTGTCTAACAGGGACAGAAGGTCATTAACCCTTTCCTCACAGATTATGGGGCCTTCACTCAGCTGCTCATCCCTAACTTCCAGCTGTCATTGCTGGGTATCCTGGGGGCAGATGGCTTTGGTGTTACATACTGAGGCAAAAAAGGCATTAGGTACCTCAGCATTTTCCTCATCCCTTGTCACTGTGCTCCCCTGTGCGTCCAGCAAAGAATGGAGACTCCTTAGCCCTCCTTTTGCTGCCAATGTATTTATAGAAACTTCTTTGGAAGAAGTGTCACTCCTTCCCCGGGGAAAAGGAAATTCCACTGTGTCTTTTACTTTGACAGACCAGGATGCAGAAAGTGCCAAAAGGTGCAAAAGTGCCAATTAAATTGGTGTTTTCAAAAAAACAGTGAAAAGCTACTAATAGGACAGCTAAGTACTTTCACTGGGATTTAAGTAATATAACCAAATTTTATAATGCGTGTTCTGAAAAGTTATGTTTTTGGCTGACAAGTGTCACTGATCACAACTCTGGTCAAGCCACTGGGGAAATGACCATGTTGAAAGGTGTATATATAATGCTGGATATAGCCAATATACAGGTGTAGATGTTGAAGACCTACCATGATGGCACTGTGGTGTATGAAATAAAAACTCATTTTCAGAGAAAGCTATTTGCTGTATTACCAGGTAATTTTAATCAAAAGAATTTCTGCTTCGGAGGGGAAAAAAAAAGGTGAAAAAGCACACACACACTGTAAATAATAGTTACAAAAAGTGGAACAGCTCCCCTGACCCGTTTAGGTAAGTGCATGGTTTTTACAAACTATTCTAGAAGAAAGTCTAGAGGAAAATGAATACAGCTTTTTAGGGGGGGAACCTGCAGCCCGAGTCCAGAAGAGGTCAGAGGGATAGTCAAAGCTTTTTCCTTTTGCTGTTGTTTTCTTCACACAGGAAAAAAGGCAACAAACTGAAGTTCAAGTCTCCTCTCTGTGAGATGCTGTCAAGCAATTTACCAGGGGTAGACTTTGTCTTTTGTGCTAAACACAATGAATAAATAGGAAAATCTATTCAAGTTAAAGAGCACAAAAGATTATCAGCCATCTCCTGCCCTCTAAAACTGTTCAGACTTACTGTATTTTTGGGTAAACTGTTCTCCTTTTGGGACCAAAAATAACACTAATGAAGAATTTGTCATGGTGTGCATGTGTTTACCTGCTCTATGCTCCTTCAGACCCCACACAGTCTTTCCTCTGACTGTCATGACCTTTAGATCAAATCCCGCCCTGGAACATGTGAACCTGATTTATCTAAAGTTGTATTCCCATGTTATTGTTTGTACCCTGGCAAAATATATATAAAACACTGTGGAGTCAGTCTAGCCTCTTTTTCCATCAGCTTGCATTTCACCATACAACAGTGGTGCCTAGGACAGTCAGCATCCACAGGTTTAAATTTATGCTCCATCATTTTCTGTCCATAATCACGGTATTTTCACAATATTTCAATAATACAGGTAACATCTGATCTGGACATGAAATAAAATACTTGTTTGAGCTGATGTAGCTGCCTGATCCTGGCATCATGCCAACACTGAAACTCCTGACAAAAGCTGATTGGGGTTTTTAATGAGGAGGAGGCTCTGAACCATCTTTCTGCTAAGGCATGCCTCTGGAAGGAGTCCATCACATCTGGGAGCTGTTGCCTGCTGCAGCAGGAAGCACTGGTAATGGAGATCCACAGGGAAGCACAGGACAGCTCCAGTGCCAGTCACGAGGTTCGTGTGTGTTATTAACCAGCAGCTCCACAAGCATCTCAGCTCCAGATTTTGCCACATTAATCCTGACGGGAAGAGAGCCAAATGAGTGTCCACAAACTTTGCATTTGTACTGTCCCCACTGGTTCTGTCTCTGTTCTGTTTACTGATACCTAACTAGAGATTAAAGTTTTAATTGTTTACATTGATGGTGCTTGTAACCAAATCTTGTAAAAAACTGAGTGTCCTACAGTCAGGAAAAACAGAGGTGATAGTGCACAGAAAACTTTCTGTCTATAAAAAGAAAGCCAGATTATGAAGAGTGTTTCACTGAAGGTAGACTAAATTAATTCTCTTCCCATTATTTAAGAAGGGGCTCATCTCTTCAGAGACTTGAATATGCACAGATTTCATGGCGTTTACTTATTGATTTGGTAAAATTACCAACAATGTATTTTGAGAACTGCAGGTTTTTCCTGAACTTTCTCTCATTCTCACCCCAGAATGCACTGCTTCTGTGAAATAAAATAGAGATGAAAAGTCAGTTGTACGTAACCCCTTGTGTGTTCATTTATGAAGTACTGCAGACTTAGAGTATTTTAACTAGCTTTCCAAAATGACTACAGTGCCACAAGCTCTACAGCTTTTGGCGGTGTGTGTTGGTGGGATATTTACAAAATAAACACAGCAAAAATGTTTTTTGTTGGACTCAGTTTTGCCTCTGCAGACTGGGTCTTTTGATTCTCACTGTGGTGTTGTAAATCATTTTCTCTAGTAAAGCTGAATGATAAAATAGGAGCTGTGACACATATTGGTAATCTTGCATGCTTAAATTCCATCTGGGTTTGTTTGATGTACATTGATCTTCATAATCATCCTTTCCTCTTATTTTCATCAGTATGTGGTGTTACCTATTATGCATTTCTTTTATTCCCCCCATGGGACACATCTGCATGTCAGCACTGCATTGTATATGCAAAGCTGTGTAGGTTTGGCTTTGTTTGGTTCTTATGGTTTTATGGTTTAATATTGTGGGGTTTATATATATTTTTATGGCACTTACAGAGTTGTAGAAACATCAGGAGTTGGAAGAGGCCTCTGGAGGTCGTCTAGTCCAAAGCATCTGCTGAAAGCAGGCACAAAGCTGCTCAAGCCTTGAGCTTTGGAGCTAAATCAAGTTGTTCAGGACCTTGTCTGGTCAGATTTGAAAGTATCTAAAGGTGGCAATTTCACAGTGTCTCTGGGCAATGTGTGGCAGTGCTTACCCACTGTAATGGTGAAGAATTGCTTCCTAATCTGCAGTGAGAATTTCCCGTGTCCAAAATTGTGATCTTTTCCTCTTGTTTCACTAAGCACCTTTGAGAAATCCAGGCTCTGTCTTCTCTATAATCCCACTTTAGGTGCTGGAAGACTGCAGTTGCTCCTGCAGCCATGGTCTTCTCTCTCCCTGATCCTCTGAACTCTTTCAGGTTTGTCAATATCACTCTTGTACTGACGATCCCAAAACTCTACACAGATGTATAGATGTGGATGATGAGTGCTCAGCTGGCAGGAAGAAGGATTTCTGTCAACCTGATGGCAGCTCCCTTGCTTAAACCACCCAATATCCTGTTGGCCTTATCACTGCACGGCTGCCCTGCGTAATCATGTTCAGCTTGCTGTTTACTGGCACCCCAAGGTCTCTTTCTTCAGAGCTGCTCCCTAGCCAGGAGATGCTTCCTCCTGTGCTGGTCATACCAGGTTAGTCCATGCCAGGTGCAGGGCTTGCATTTGCTTTTATTAAACTTGGTGAGGTTCTCACTGGCACCTTTCTCCAGACGGTGAAGGTCTCTGTGAGTGGTAGCCCTGCCCTTCAGTGTATCAGTCATGGCCACCACACTGGCCAGTTTCTGTTGCACTGTCAGTGGTAGCCCATCCAGCCCCATGGACTTGAGTATGTGCAGCTTTCTGCATCTCTGACTCAGTCTTCTAGTGTGATTAGTAATCTTCTCCTCAAAACTTTGCTAGATACAGACACAAGGCAGGCATAACAGAACACCCTGTGAGTGATGACCTTGTGACTGAAGGCAGAGGTTTTTCCAGTTGGCAGACTTTTCCCGTTACAGAAGACAGGAATTTTTCTAGTCTGTCCTGAATGACTCCTGAGTTGTTTAAAGAAGGTTCTATCTGTCTTTCCTTCTTGATTGATTGGGTTGTGGGAGATGCCCACAACAATATCCCTTTTGTTAGTTTCTACTGAACCTTGAGCTCTTGAGTTTCTCACCCTCTGCTCCCTCACAAACATGCACGAATTCGTGCCACTCAGTTGCTTAGAGCACAAACCTCAACACTGTCTTCCACCATTCCATAAAGAACCTGTATCCAGCCATGAAAGCTCTGGACCCAACTGCCTCATCATATCTCTAAATCATCTGATTTTACATCCTGAGAGTGCTGAGGTCTTCCAGGAGTGATTTTCAGGTTCAGTAGCCTGAGCTATGAACTACTGGCCATCCCATCTGCCCAACAGAATGGAGCTAGCCAGGTGTTGGGAAGACAGTCCCTCCTCACAAAGGGCTTAGGAAGCAGTTTCAAACAGTGCTTGTGTTAACTACTGCAGAAATCAGATTATTCTTTTTCCTATCAAGCTGAGAAGTCTTAACCCAATAACTCACTCTTCATAGGAAAACCATTCCATGCTTTTGTTCGTTCTTGTTACCCCTCTGTTACCTTTCTGTGCTACGTGCTTTTTGAACTAGAGGCTCCATAAATATCTATAGTTTTTGGAGATTTAGATGCACTGTACAAATGTGGAGAACAGCTTGAAGGTGTTTTCCATTTTATTCTCTATTTCTCTCCTAGCAATAGAACTTGCTGCTTTGGCTGCAGCTGAGCACTGACCTACTCTTTTCACAGATATTTACATGGCCCTGAAGTCCAATTCCCAAGCAGAAAAAGTCAGTTGAGACCCTACTATCATGTATGTAAAATTAGATATTTTTAAAATGTAATTAATTTTAGAATTAGCTACATTGAATTTCATCTGCCTTTTTATTGCCCAACTGCTGTCTATTTTGAGATTTTTTCTGTAGCTTCCCCAGTTGTTCATCATCTTTACTGTCTTGGATGCTTAATAACCTCAACAAACTCCCATCTCACAAAGCCCCCCTTTTTCCAGGTCTAAGTCATGCTGAGCAATGTAAGCTTGAGTACAAATCCCTGCATGACTCCACTGCCAACCTCCTTACACTGTCAGAGCTGGCTATTTATTTCTACCTTCTGTTTCCTGCCTTTTAATCAGCCTTTTATTCACATAACCTTACCTCTTAAACCATCACAGCAGGATTTCTTGTAAAGGCTTTGATGAGGGGCTTTGGAAAACTGTTCTTAGCTCTACACCTATTTGTTGATGCCTTCTGAAGCCCCAAATAGATTTAAGAGGTGTGATTTCCTTTTATAAAACCATGTTGACTCTTCCCCCCAAAAAAATCCTGGAACTTATCTCTGTTTGGATAATGACTTGTCTCTCATCTGAGCCCAAGTGTCATTTGAGTACAGAGCAATCCTCCCTGTGGCATTCTTTCCCAGCTTCCAGGATTCAGCATAGTGCAAATTGCTAAATTTACACTGAGTTCAGACTTCCTGAGCCAAAAACTGCTCAGATCACTGTGTGACCAACTGCTACATTGTGCTACCAATGGATTTATCCTCCCTCAATTTGTCAGATTTCTTGTTGAATCTCTCTTAATTCCTTGGGTTTCCACAGCAGCTCAGGACAATGAGCAGCACTGAATTCATTCCCGGCATGAGAAGAGAGACGCATTTATTTGCAGCCTTCACCCAGACAGTTTCACTGAGCACTTTCTGTTCCATAAGTCAGTGCAGGCTTCTGGGCCATGTTGCCTCAGCAGCTGGGAAGGATTGTATCCCCCTGAGCTCAGGAACCAACAGGTTGTGAGATAGCTGTGGAGGAATCCAACTGCTTGTTTTGGAAAGCCTTGCAGCCTTCCGAGGCATAAATCTTTGTGGTGGAATATGTCTTCAGTGGTAAATGGAAGTGAGACAGGAAGCAGGTTCAGACACTGGATTGTTTGATTGCTTGTTGTCTCTGTTTTGGACCACTTCAAGCAGCTTTCACCAAGACCCTTCCTGGTGGTGCCCTTCACCCCTAGGACTCTTCCCACTATGGAAGAGGCTACATCAAGCTTTAGCCTCTCTGTCTCCAACGCTCTCCCACCAGGCTTTTTGCATCTTTCTGTCATCCCATGTTCCCTTGGACATACCACAGCATGAAACTCAGCCTCTCGGGGTCGTGCTGTAAAAAACCCCTCTCAGCTGGGCTGCAATGCAGTCCTCACTTCAGTTCAGATAACAAGCCCTGTGTGCAGTGGGCTGGCTGTGTCTGAGAGCTGTACGGACCCTGCGGCAGTCCTGGAGGGAAGCCAGGCCAGCTGCAGTGTGCTGCGTCCAGGGACCTGTGGGGCATCTCTGAAGCTTGTGGACCCAACTCAAACAGTGCTGGGCTGGCCTTGGAGCTCGAGAGCAGTATTCAAGCTGCTGCTATTTTTTTTTTTAGCAATTTACAGATAGACAGTGTTGCTTCAATTTGGCCACAGAAAGGGAGTCTTGGATTCACAGGTGTGCAGGTGCATCCTGCCCCTGCTATGGCTCAGCCTCCTGCATTAAAGCATGGCTGCCGTTTTAATCAGATGTCCTTTTTAATCCCTTTCCTCCTGAATATATGGTGCATAAAATGGAAAACTAGCTTGGTAGGTGGAGGCCATTAATCCAATCTGCCTGTCATAAATGAAAACTGCCGACTTAATGGCACATAATGAAACGGCGATGGAAATGAATCTCTCCAAAGCTGACCCGTTGGTAGGAGAATTACCCCGCTCCCAGCTGCGGGAAGTGCCTGTGCCTCGTGACGGGATGGCAGCGATGCAGCGTGCGGGCTTTGCGTGCCCCGCCGGGAAGCCACCAGCCTGCACAAGTGTCTAGTGCCATCTCGTGGTCCTCTCGCACACGAGTGACAGCGCACGGAGCTGCCAGCCCAGGCGGTGCCGCCCGCGGGGACCCTGAGGCTCTGGCTCTGTGCCCTCCGTGCCCCGTAGCTCAGCCTAAGCCGCTCCCAGTGTCCGTGCTGCGCTCTGCCTCTCTGCCCTCCCTTCCAGCACGAAGCTGCGGAGCAGAATGACCCGAAGTGGCTCTGCCGTGCCCTTTCCCTGCGCCGGAGCCAAGGGCCAGAAAGCAGCCGCAGCCCACGGGGCTGCTCTTGGGATGGAGCCGAGCATCCGCTGTGAACGAGCCCCTGAGCACGGCACGGTAAGCCGGCTGCCTGTCACGAATTCCTCTGTTTACTTTGATGAAAATTGCAGCCCTCCTGGTACGGAGATAATCTGCTAAGTATGACCCAACTCCTGCCAAGACAATGCTTCTTGTGAGGTTAGCAGTGCTGCTGGAGAGCTCCTGCTCCGGAGGTGTAATGAACCTGGGGACAGGGCTGCCCGGAACAGATACTCTTTAGGAATGCAACACGTAATACCAATGTTATAATTCCTCTTGCTTCCATGAATTAACAGCCATTTTCTGCAGCTCACATGTACTGTTGCATGGACATATTTTTATTTAAACTGGGCTGTGATTAGGAGCAAGAGGGTTTTTTCACATGGTTTACCATGACATGGTTATGACTCCCACTTTTTCCTAATTTTGGGTGGGGTTTTTGTCACAAGAAAGCAAAGCTTTAACTAATTACTCTGTGCCCCTGCTTATAGAATTTGACTAGACGCCAGTGTTCCCCTGTTGTGCCATGTAAAGCCACAGAAATGCAGCCTCTGCCCTTCTCTCCCTGACACTTTGCTGCCTTGCTTTCTTTCAAGAGCTGATTGCCCTGTGGTTTTCCCACAGGATGAGTGAGGATGCTAGTTGCCACCCTGCCACGTGTATAAAGACTCTGCGGGAGTTCTGAAGAAAGGACTTCTGGGGCTGCCTGAGGCAGCAACAGATACAACCACTGCTGGGTCTGTCGCTGCCAGAGAGCTGCCCATGAGGTCAGGGTAATGTGGGACAAGCCGGAGGGCAGGAGAGGTGCAGAAAGATGGGAACCATCTGTGACCCTCCTCCCATTTTCTAGCCCCAGATGGTGAACCAGCTTCAGGCATGTGGGGCTGTGCAATATCCCACTCCTTGAGGGATTAGGATGAGATAGGGAATGTGGAGGGAAGCCATCAGCCCCATGGGATAAGGATGCTGAAGCTGTCAGGTTGCCAGCAGGGCCCAAGTGCACAGTATTTTCCAGGTTTGCAGGATAATCTTTCCTTCCTTCCTTCCTTCCTTCCTTCCTTCCTTCCTTCCTTCCCCTAATCTTCCCTTTTCTTTCACAGTACAGCACTATCTCCTCCTTGACCAGCATGAGCCTGGAGATGCTCCCACTCTGCCAGCTCCACCCGGTCCCTGACAGGCCTTGTCTCACTCCACCAGACAGGTCTCGAATCTGAGGCTGCACTTGCAGCTCCATCTCCAGAATGAAGGAGGACAGGACTCGGGGCTCCTTTCTTTTCCCGCCCACTCCTCTCTTTAGCACCTCCTCACTAAAGCCATGGCATTTGGTACTTAGCTTGTCTCTAGCAGACTGCAAGGGGCAAAACCCTGCTTTCAGCATACCAGGGAGTCATTCAGTGACATTTCAGGGATGCAGCTGCTGGTGTGCTCTGTTTCTGCAATGGAGGCTTGTTGTCTCTTAGACACGCCAGGTCACCAGAACATTTTCTGATTATGCCATTTTTGGTAGATGGCCCAAAGAAAAATTGGCTGCTCTCTGGAGTGACAGCTAGATTGCAGCCTGACATGAATGAAGAGCATAGCAAGATGGAACAGATTTTTGCTCCAAGCCTTCTCTGCTGATGTGTTAACTTTGGCAGCATCATTTGGAGAAAAAAGTGAATTAATCTTGTTGGAGTTGTGTAAAAAGAGACTGGGGGAAGGAACGGGGGGGGGAAAAGGATGTGTGAATCTATGTTGATTATTTTGAAGCCATAAACAAGTGGCATCAGAAAAGATTTTGACAACCATATGGACTTTCAGAAGTGTGAAATCTTCTGAAAACGATGTGCAATCATGTAAGGGCTGGCATAGAAAAAAAGAAGACAAGATATGGATTGATGAGATGTACAGACAGTGGACTACAATCTGTGATACAGGAGTTAAGATTCTGGGTACATGAAAAAAATGTTACCTAGAAAAAGAATTTATATAAATTAAATCAAATTAAATTAAATTACATAAGAGAATTCTCCCAAAGGTAATAGAAATAACAGCCAATCCTATTTCTTATTGCTGGTTTTCAGAACCCGACTCTGGGGAACATCAGTATCAGGGATTGAACAACAGTTTTCCACTGAAATAACCATTGTTTTTCTTGGAAGCATCACTGGAGATGCCACATACAATCTGGATTTTACACGGGCAAAACCACAGGTACAAGAGTGCAGGTCCTGCTGAAGGCTGCTCTGGCTGAGGTTGGGAACTGCTGTGGCAGTGTAAGGTATCTCCCCTGATGTTCACCAAGGGGACACTTGTACCCCAGAGCTTGGGAAGTGCTGCCTGAGAGGCAAGTAGGATGACAAGAAAGCAGATTTGCAAATTCTGTGGCTTTGGCGTAGCACATTTCCCCAGAAGCTGTATGTGCACGTGGCAGGGATGTTTCCTGAGGGCCACATGAAGGTGTGTGAAGTGACACACACCAGAGGAGTTAAGTGCTGCTCTGCTGTCTTGGGGAAGCAGGGCTATTGGCAGGGGCAACTCATCAGATCTGGACAAGGGCCACCACGCTGCCTGAGGTTTTACCTGCTAGGAGGAGAGAAACTTGAGAGGTCTGGGCTCTCTCTGGGGACTAAGTTTAAATGCTGGCACTCTGAGCCTTTTTACAACCTGAGTGTTTGATGCCTTTCCCCTTTAAGTTATCACAGTGCACAATAATGTGAGACACAAATTGCAGCAAAATATTTTTCAGGTTTGATTTATAAATGGCTCTGATTTGCTTCTGAATTCAGCTTCCCCTTTGGCAGTATTCCAGGTCCAGATTCTGGTTTGTATTTCTTGTTGCATCATGAGAGAATGGGAAAAGCAAATGAAAGGTGAAAAACTGAAAATGGAAAACAAACCAGCTATGCCATCTTAAAGAAGCAGGAACAAAAGTAGGCTGAACTCTCGGATGAGAAATTATTTTTCTTGAGAAAACACAGATCAGGGCAAGAGTTGGCTTCTATATAAATAGGGGTGTATGATGGGATGAAATACATGATGCATATGAAATGAATCTGTTTGCATAGTTTCAACATTGAAAAAGCACAGCATCTGTGCACTGTATATAATATACACTATCCCATAGTCTGATACTTTGAGTCCTCTTCCTATTCTGCAATATTTCCATTAGACTTCAATCTTTAAGTCAGCACACACCCGAAAAAGTTCACACACATCTTAAATTTTTCTATATATGTCTTCTAAATATACCCTTCCTTTCCTTCCCTTTTTCTTTCACCCAACAATCCTTTGTTGTTTGGTGACATTAGCACAGTCACCAGTAAATTTACTGTCTCAGGGTCCCTTTCCACCACTGAAGGTGATACTTGGAGCTAGTCCTAAGAGGTTCCAGCAAGGAAGTGTTGCTGAAGAGAATGTGATGAACTGTATAGAGAAACATTCTTTTGCTATTTAAAAAGAAAACTGAGAATATTTTAAGATGCCATGATCTGTATTTTCAGACTCTGGAGTGACAGGCCTAAAGAAAAGCATATCAAGACACCCCCCCCCCCCTCCCCCGCCCCCTTTATTTCTTTATTTAATGAGGTATGGGGTTTAGCTGAGGAATTTAAATGATTGACTGGGAAGTATTTGAAATTCTTGAGGGTCATAAAGATCAAGGCAAATGGATCAATCCAAAATAATTAATTTTGACACTGTGACAACTGCTAGCACTTTCTTTTTTCTCTCAAACAATCTATGAATATTTTTTCTCTTCTTGAAATGCTGAAGTGAAGAGCCTTATTTTCCAAGGAACTGCAATTAAATGTCCCCATATTTGACAAGAGCACTTAAAGAAGGCTGTAGGTGTTTTATTTCTAAAAGAAAGGAAACATTGAAAAAGAAAAATTCCTAATTCAGGATCCATTCATTCATTCATTAGCTGGTCCTTTGATACTTTTTCCTAGTTAATAGGGTTGTTATGAGACCAAGCACCAACAAATAGACATTAAGCATGGGGGGAAAAAAGCATTGAGAAGTGAATGTTTTACATTTAATTACAACAGTCATGCAGAGATCATATGTGCTGTGCCACATCTCAAGCAGAATCAGTGTGTTGTCGTGCCCTTGAAGAAGCAACCTTCACCAGACCAATTAGCTTTTTAACACTTTTTCTTCTCTATTACTAGTAGTGTGTCTGATGAAACAAGATAATTTAACAGTTTAATTTTGTTTTATTCCAGGAAACAGATTTACTGTTTCCAAACATACAACCTCAGGGGGCTGGGAATACAACAGTGCTGAGGGTCCCAGCTTGAAAGGCATCTCTGGACAAAAGTGCACAGAGAACAACTCTGGATGAAAGATCAGCAGCCATCCTGTAGTGAATGGCACATGCCCTCTGTGTGGCTTCACACAAGACCCTCAACCATGCGATGTTCCAGTTTTCTCAAGGAAAAATTGAGAATAACCTTGTGTCACCAAGCATAGCTCTAATATAGTCCCACTTACTATGGAGAAACATAGACAAAACAATGTTATTTTATTGGATGCCTATTCCAGGAGACTTCTGTTTAAAGGAGGAGAAGGCAATGCTTGTTTTCTGTAGGAACTGGCTCTGCATTACAGCCCTGAAAGCTCAGCTTGGAGTCAGCTCTCTTTTCCTGCCTGTTTCCAGCTGTGTCACAAAGAGCTAATGGCTGGATACCAAGCAGACTGCACACTGATACAAGAGAGGTCAGCTTCCCAAAATTACTGCCTCTCTGAGGATTATTTTAACTCTCTTGATCTCCAAGAACTACCATGCCTCAGAGAGGAATGCTTCAGAGTTGAGGGGAAAAAGAGAAGAATGAGCTTGGAAAGCAAACAATCTACCCTGGAAACCAGCACTTGTTCATGTGAGTATGTGCTTGCCTACTCCCATGGCAGTCTGAACAAAGGTAAACCCCAAGCAGTGAATCCCACTATGCTCAGAGGACTGCAGGAGCCCTGGTCACCACTTTAACCAAAGAAATTCCATGTAGCTCCTTTGTGAATTTGCCTTGTGTTAGCTATGTCAGGATCAGCAAGTTAACTTTTCAGGATCCCATTTCTTCTCCCCGGACTTTTGTTCTGCTATTTTCTTGTTCTTGACATCTGTATGAACATTTGCAACAATACAGAATAAAAAATTCAATTTTAAAGTTGTTTCCCTGAGCTGCAAGGGTGATCCTATCAGCCTGCCTTGATCTGATGCATAAAGCCTGGGTGACCATCACAAATAAGACATTTCAAAAGCCGTGGTCTCACAGAGCTGAGAGTCTGTGAAGAGCCTGCAGACAGCAAGTCCCGTTCAGTCCTTCCCAGAAAAATTTTATTTTAGTATAAAATAAATAAATTTGGATCTCTCTTCAAGTGGTGGGCTGGGCCATGCCACTGTGAGGGAGATCAAGAGCCAGAGCTGTTAGCACCCAGCATTAACACTGGGTAGGAATTCTTTTGGCTCTGCAGCAAGGTTTCCCTGCCACCTCACGTCCCCAGTTTTCTCTGTTGCCCTAGCAGAGGATGAGTAAACCCCAGCAGAGTGGAGCACCATTCCCTCCCAACACCAGCGACTCAGAGGGGGCAACTGGTCCCATGGGACTGAAATCCTGCTTCTTAATGGCAGGCACATCTAATATACCCCTTCTAGGAGTGTGTGTGGAGACTCCTCTCTTGACTGGGTACTCCCCTCAAGGCTGAGCAGAATAGATTTGCCCACAGTTGTTGGTATGGGTGAGTAACATCAATCTCTACTTAATTGTTTTGCTAGCTTTAATATTGCTGTTTCAAAATTGCTTTAATAAATAGCGAACTGCACTAGTAGTTATATCTGTACTGTGTAGTAAATAATTCTGATAAAGGTCTTTTATTCTAATCATTATAATTATCACCATCAATAAAATAAATAATCTATTTTGTTCATATAAATATATTTGGTTTTCCTTTCTTAATCTTGCTGTCCAAATTAACACAAAGATTCAATTACTCCTATATGATCCTTTAAACATAAAGTCTGGGGCAAAGACTGGATCCATCTGCACCTAGACTCCTCTCTGACGAGGTGAAAACCCCAGAAAGCAAAGGGGTTCTTCATGCACCTCATGACTCAGTGAGAGCACTTCTCTAATAAACTTTTTCTGGAGCTTCTGTTCTGCTTGCGACACCTGCATCAGGAGAGGCCAGAGAGCAGGGATCTGGTCTGGGAGGGTGCCACACCAACAAATGCCATCTCTGAGAATAAAAGCCATTAAGAAGAGGCCTTCTAATTAGTGCTTTCCCCTTTCCTTGCAGCTGCAGCTTTGCACAGCAGCCTCCCCTCTGCGTGTTTGAAGCTGTATCTGCCCGTAGCTCACCCGGGACATGGAGCACAGACCTCCCTCCATGAAGCACATACACCGGCAGATAATCCAGATCAGTTTACCTCTGTGTACCTGGCAGCACGCTACTGTGCACTGACCAAACATCAGAAGAGTTTGTGGTTAATTAGGATCAGATTAATCCCTGCTGACTGCATCTCTCTGTGTAAAAAGGGCACTAGAGGTTAGAAAGTATTAAGTATCTTAAATGTCTACTTGCATAATGTAAAAACCTACTGAAGATCCAGACTTTGTGCTTGAAAGTGTTGATGTGAAATAATTTACCCCACAGGCATTTAAATGTGCTTCTTATCCTATCAAAGCAAAAGAATCCATTAAAAATTGTCCAGAATAAAACATAATAAATACTTGACCATGGAAAATAATAAACCTGCTGAACAGTGGAGACATCTACAAAAAAGTGCCTTAGAGATTCTGAACATTATTTCCAACTTCAAAGAAGTTAGCTCAGCATATAAAGTATCATTTTTATAGCTGCAATAAGGCATTTCTGCGATACAATTGTACGTAGTTTTCAATTTTATTAGTTCCTATTTATCATAAGATTACAGCAGGTAACAATTAGATAGTTTCAGATACACACCCACTCTATGGTACTCCCCAAGGACCCCAGAGGGCTTCACAGGAAAGACACATTTACATGTTCTTATATGCTCCAATTACTTAACACATCTGTGACACTAAAATGTAGATTATATTTGGCTGAGATGCTTTGCTATGCCTAAGCATGTATGTGATTATTGGACATGTCAAAACATGGAGAACTTTTGTGCTTTTCTCTTTAAATAAGGAAAGATCCTGAGGTTGATTTTAAAAACTGAGTAGGTAGTGGGAAGATTTTTAGAAGCAAGACACGCTAAAAAGGATCTGTGGGTCTGAGAGAAGTGTCAACTTTACACACATCTTCATATATCCTGATAGACCATTGGGCCTTTTTTCTTTCTAATTTTTTGTTACTGGCACATTTATATAAGTATTGGGAACACTTATATAATAACAGGATATTAGCTTATTTTGAGGTCGTCTGTTCCTGTGACTTACTCCCCATTTACAGTCATAAGCTTCTCATTGTGACATCACCTCGGCGGCCTCAGCAGTACCTGTGATGTCACCAAAAGGGATTATAACCTGAAGCTGTGAGAGCAGATCAGCTTCCAAAGAATAAAGGTTTCTTGTTTTGCCCTGCTAGCAGAGGGACATGGAAACACCCATGGAAACACCACGAGCAGGACCATTTCACCACACAGGCTGGAAATGCAAAAGTGGGGCTGCCTGGGTAGGAGGGTTTGTTTAGTGTGGGTCAACTCGTGTGCAGTGAAGTGCATGCAGGAGGAAATATGTGCAACATGTTCAAACACACACAACTGTACTTCTCTGCCCAGCTTGGGGGCACATCACAAGCTGGGGTAGCCTATGCAAAGCCATGTTCTTCCATGTTATTCACACCATAAATTCCCATTTCATCTCAACAGTCTTGCCTACTTAACCACACCCCTCTTCCTGAAAACCAGACTTCTTACAGGAAGTCAGCACTGCAACTTCATAAAACATCTTTATGGTTTCATCTTCTGTTTGGTTCCCTGTCATTTCAGTCAGATCAGCAGCAGAAACTTCAGCTGGCAATGTGCTCATATGAGGACCTCTTCTTATGTCATTTACTTGGCATCGTTGACTTGGCACTCTAAGAGCCTGTGATAGACGGTTAGACAAGCATTTGGGGGGATCAGTTTTTCACTTACTTTGTATTCCATGTCAACAGCAAGTGCATTTCATTTGTTGGTTCATGGTGTCGTCTGGGAGGAAAATATGCTGCCGCAGTGCTGCTCCCCACTCCTGCTTTGGCTCACCAGCCTGTCTTGTCTGAGTGTGAATCTCCACCAGGCCCCATGCAGGGTACTGACTCTATCTCAGAAGAATTTTAAGTCTGCAGATACCAAAAGGGTGACGTCTGGGTGCAGAGGTGGCATTTCACAGACTGGCAAGTCAACTCTGAACACGCTGATGCAGCACCTCTGAGCCACTACAGTCAGCCAAGCAGCTGATCTGCAACAGCAGCCCTCACAGGTCAGCTGTGCACAGAGACAGGCTCTTATCATACATTCAGAGTCCACAGGGAAGAGGTTTCACTGCTAAGATCTTCATACAACACTGCAGAAAATATTCACACAGTGAGATTATCTCTTTGGACCTCATGCATCATTTTCCTGGTGTTCCTCAAGCTGTCTTCCCTACGAGACATGGGTAGGACAACTATTGCATTACAACAAGGATGTGAATAATCTTTAGTCTTTCCTCAATCAGCTTTTCTTCCTTCTTTTTCTTTTTTTTTTTTTTCTTTTTAAATTCAAATAATAAAATGAAAGAAATGGTCTTATTCTTGTAGTTTCTCAGCCTTTTTGGATTTTGTCTATTAAAAATACATAATGAGAACAGTCACTGTCAGTTAGAAAACTGCTTGATTTGGGCTCTTATTCAGCCTACAATTCTGCATGTAGAAACACCTGTCATTTCATCACTGTTAGGGCATTAACCTCATCCAGTGGAAGTGGAACTCCTGTTTGCTTTGCTTCACACCAGAGAAAGGCACCATTCTTCCCACTCAGAAGACATCACATAACACATTAGAAACACCTACCCTGCAAACTTGAAATTAACCCCAGCTCAAATTTCTCACACCACTTATTAACTTACTGTCTGACTCAGTTTTTGGTTGCTGTCACTAGCTGTCTTCAAAACTGCCCCTGGGAAAAGTCCAGGTCTCATTTATTCCCGGACTCAATTCAAAAGCTCCTGTGACATAGCCTGGCCTAAGCCTGGATCCCACACAGTCCTCCATCACCAACCCATCCTCCAAGTGTGCCCTTGGGGCATCTCTCAGGGCAGGAAACACCGATTCCCAGGGCGATGCTGTGAAACCACTACTCTGTTATTCCACTTGGAGTATTAGAGATAGAGGAAAATGAACCCACCGAAATGTTATATTCACGTTTTAGATCCACGGGGGCTGAAGAGGACTGGGAACTAAGTGCTGCACAGTTTGGTCACAGCCAGCTTGAGCCACTGCTCCTCTGCTACCCAGCCTGCAGCCATGGGCACAAGACCACCTCCTCCTGAGGGGCTGCCAAAAAGCCTTCATTGCTGCTAACAGCACTTCTTTCCACCTGGAGCTGGCCAGGAAGGTGTGAGGGAAGTGATCTGGGGGCTCTAGCAGAATGGAGTTCCATTGTGGGATTCTGCATTGTTTGACCTCCCTAGAAGGTCCAGGCTGGCACCAAGCTCATCCATTCAAACCACGACACCTCGCTGAGCAGATGGATTTCTCCTTTGGAAGCAACCCTGTAAAGTGGTCACCCTTTGAAGAGCCAGATTTTGTCTTCACACCCCGGTGGGAGACAGAGGCAGTGTTGGTTTTTACATGGCATGGGGATAGCAGTAAACAAATCCACTTGAATTTGCTCATCTGAGTGTTTTGTGGCTCCACAGCCATCTGCCTCCCCACAGAACAAGCTCTGTATGAAATGATGATGCCAGTTTTTCTTATCCTGAGATTCAGCAGAACCACCTTCCTGACTGAGCAAATGTGCTGGCATCTTGCAGTGCAGGCTTGCTCCTGGAGGAGAGGTGTAAGCAGGAAGGAAGCTGGTTTGGATCCAATTTAATTTCCCTAGGGTTATTCTATATGTTGAGGAGAGCTAGCACACAAAAGTCAGATGCAGAATGAAGGTAAAATTCTGTTCTCATTTGTGAAGAAGGCACAGTAGCCCTGCTGATAACAGGGTTGTGCTAGAGCGGAAGGAAGACTGCAGGAGACTGACCTGACACACAAAAGCTAACAGGAGAGTTCTGAAGAGGAAAACCTGCTTCCTACTGGTTCTCTCATCTTTTCTTCTTCCAGCCTTTCCCTGGGCCAAATTCTACTCCAGGTCACTGTGTAAAGTGCATGCAGCAGAAGCACAAACTGGCCAGAACCCAAAGCAGAACAGCTCTTCCCTTCCTCTCAGCAGCCACACCAAACTCGGGCTCAGTTTTATTAGAACACCAATAAATCAGAGAAAACTCCAGTCTCCTGTGAGAAAAAATTGGTTGTGGGGAAAGGCTTCCAAAGAAATCTTTCTTTGCCCATACAGGCTGTGCCTTTCCGAAACTCTGGTTTCTCATTTTAGTTCTGTGACTTCTGGCTGCTTCCAGGGCTAACAAGCTCCTGACCTTCCTCCCTATTGCCACCACCACAGAGGCTCGACCCTGAGTCTGTTTCCCACACTCATGGAGTACCCTGTTCCCCAGAGGAGTTTCCCAGCCCATAGTCCCCCAGCAGCTCTTCATTTGCTCAGGGACCCAATACCTGAGAGCAGAAACTGGCCCATGAAGACCTTGAAGATGTAATTCTGAAGGACAGCTGTCTCTATTTCTTTTTCCCTCATCTTTCTTTTCCACTTCTGCACATTTTTCACTCCAGATATTGCAGAGCTGCCTGTGATGGCATCTGTCACTTCTGAGCAGCACGGGATGCTTCAGCAGTCTGTCCCCTTGCCCACCACCATGGTCACACACGGGGACACCGAGGGGCTGTGCAGTAACAGCACTGGCACACTGCAGGCACAGACATGATCTAATTCATCATGGAATGCAGCCACCACTTATGGATTCTTTCCAGTGCTTTCCATCAGTTTGGCTCCCTGTGTGGGGAGGTGTTCACACGTCAGGGAGATCTTTGCTGTCTTCCTTCTCAAAGAGTGGTGGTTTTCTCTGCTTAGTGAGGGAACAGAGAAGTTGGGCTCCCCGTGAAGCTCTCAGAGCTGCTCCTGTAGAAGCTCAGAGGAGCTCCACAGAGACACAGTGCTCTGTGCTCCAGAATGCTACCCACACACTCCTGCACTGTGTTTTCTCCAGACATCCTCGGTTTGTGTCTTTCCTCACTTCCCTCACAGTCAGTCTAAGTCATCCCAATGTGAAGAAGCACTTCTCAAAATACAGATGCTACCTCTGCTCCTTCCTGACTTTGAAGTGTTATCCTGGGGACCAGTCAGTTGCATGCCTTTTAAAATGCATTTTCAGCATCTTAAAAACAAAACTATTGCCAGAAAGTTTACCAGTACTTTCCTCAGTACCTTGTGATGGATGTAGACCAGATTAAGACTCAAAGAAGGCTGTGATGCCTAAACTAGGACACAAGCAGGTATAAAGGCTCTAAAAAAAAGTCCTTAAAGGAGACAGAAACTCCCTTTCTCCACAGCAGCCCAACTCTAACACTTCAGCAGGTCCAAGACCCCTCTATATCTGACACAGAATTTCTGTAATTGGCCTATTCAGTTTGCAGACCCCCCTGAACTACCCTCACTTGGACAGCTCAGTTTCTGGCTGCCTGGGCTCACTCGGCAGCCTCAGTTTTCAGGCTCACCCTGATGTGGCACTGGCTTCTCCTTGGACACCCAGTTCTCAATTGTGGATCCCAGTCTGGTGCAGAGAAACTTTGAACTTAGGCTGCTAAACTGAACAGGCATGAGAATTTTGGTTCTGACCTTGACTATGATAAATGTTCATAACCTTCCCCCAAGCTTCTACACTTATTTTTTAGCCACAGCTAATTTCACTGACTCTTCTTTCTTACTCCACTACCTCCTATCTTTGTCATCATTCACCAGTGGATTTCTTTTCTGTTCATTATATGTGAAGCACATTTATTATTCCCCATGGTTGCTTTGAACAATGTTGATCCAGTTTTAGTTTTCTTAAGTCCTCTCTGCTTGTCTGCAAACACTGTTTTTGCTGCAAAGATTCATCCACAGCTTTCCTTTCCTAAAGAAGTTGCAGAGAGGGAAGATTTGAAACAAACACTCCAATTTCTAAATCTCCTTTGTGATGAGACAAGACCCAGAACACTTTTTCCCCTTTCCCACTGAAACTATGCTGTCTTACATAAAAGTTTTACCAGGTCTAGTTTTCAATTATGTCTTCCATAAATACATACCCCAAATCTGAATAGCAACATTTTTGCAAATCTGAATAGCAGCATTTTTGCAAATTGAATGTTATTTTTAGGCACTAATGCCTAGAACCTTCAGAGG
Source organism: Promerops cafer (assembly GCA_013398275.1). NCBI lineage: Eukaryota > Metazoa > Chordata > Aves > Passeriformes > Nectariniidae > Promerops > Promerops cafer. Next base: position 602,081 of record VZSE01011883.1, read on the forward strand.
TTCCCCACCTTTTGTTTAAATCTTAATAAATCCACAGAAGAAAGGTACAGAAGAAATGTCTTTTCAGGTCCAGAGCCTCTGGGAACACCACATCAAATCCAGTGTACAGTCCTCATCAGTGACCAGAGCTAATTTATCTATTGACAGCTCTGAGCACTTTGAGAAATCATTTGGTGGCCTCTGTTTCATTCCCTCTGAATACATCTCCACTCCAGTGGAAACTGTTAATGATAATTTCAGCAGAGAGGTTCTCATTCAGCCAAACCACTAAGCCCAAATGTAATTTTCAGAGTAAAGATACTGCCATTGAAATCTGTGGCAAAATTACATTTCTGCCTGTTGTATTAGACTGTGACTGACCAAGCTCTGGTGCTTCATCAGTCCTTGCAGGAATGTGCTCTAAATCCCAGGATCCTGAAACAGCCCCCAATGGCTGCATCTATTCTGGTATATTCTGCAAAGAGCAGAAAGAGAGGAACAGCACAAGAACAGAATAAGAGAGACCCACTGCTTCATTCTCACTTGGGCCTTAATTCCATTGTGTGGCTGTTCCTTCCCTGCTAAGAGTGAAATAGTAGCACCTAAATTATTGCTTGATTGTAATGCCCTTTTCCCCAATGTCTTCTTTCCCACTTGCAACAAGAATGTATATTGTGAAATAGCCAAGTGTATAACAACAAACTCTGAGATCAATAAGCTGCAGTTTCATGTTAATTTTTAAGCCAAATCTTTCTTGCTTGTCTTAGGTGACTCAGTGAAGCTGTGAGAATGAACCTGTGACTATGATGGGCAGGATTTGATCCCATCACATGAACAAAGCCATGAACAGCTGCAACTGCTTTTAAAGCAGTCACAACCACAGCTCTTCTGCTTCTGGTTCATTCAAAGTGGCCCCTTCCTCATTTGCTCTCCTTCAAGCGCAGCACTTGGTTGTTTCTTTCCTTCTGGAAACTAAAGAGTGAAAGAAAAACTTGCTATTTTGGATGGCATTAATTTAAAAAAAAAAGGGAAATAAAGACGTTTTGATTGCATGGGATTTCTGAATAAGGTTTCAAAGTGGGGGTAAAAAAATAACTGTGTGCCTGGTACACAGAGAGCCCTTTCTCTTCCCCTTTGTGGCAGAGGAATCAATGGAATTCATATAAAAGAAGGAGGGGGGTGGGAAGAGAGATAGGAGATGCCTTGCTCGGTACCAGCAGGTCACAAGCCTCATGAGGCTTGAGCAGGGTTTGCAAGGAAGTTGCTGACTCTATCTCCATGTGTACCTTTTTGTTCCTTGCCTTGGATTTGCTGGTCAGTGGCATGCTGCTTTGCCTGGCTCTCCATAGAGCTTGTAGCCTACAGGAATTTGGACAGAGTGGTACAGACATCGCCGACAGAGACTCTGATCACTGACTATCCCTTTAAATGCAGTCTCATGACTTAGTCTTTGCTCCACTACCTATTAAAGAAGGAGACAAGACGTTCATAGGCAGCTTCCATTCAGGCACCCAGGAGGACACAGAAAGGCAAGACAATTTAACAGAGCTAACTGTGAGTAAATACGAAGCATTAGAGGTGCTCTCTGGAGCAAAGGGCATGGAGAAAGATTTGTAGGAAATCCTGAGGTGAAAGAAGGTGCAGTAATTTTTAAAATATACTTGTATGCAATCTTCAAATGTGAAATTCTGTAAGGAAAGCTATTCTCTCATTTTAGAATTATTCCTTTAAATATGAATCTAAGTGTCTCTTAATATAATGTTGACCAATGCTTGATTTCCCATAAAAATCCGATGTGGTGATTTTGTGCTGCAAGCACTGGAGCCTTTTGCAAATACCACCTTTTCTTTCACTGGCATAAATTTCACAGAAGGAATATCTGGGGGGGAAATTTGAAGCCAGCCTTTTGCAAACTTGGATCCAAAGCCCAGCCTGGAGCCTCCAATTAGATTTCTCACTTCACGAGGGGTGGCCTTCCTTCAGGGAGTGCTGGGTGTGACCCAGTTTCTGCTGGGGACAGAAAGTAGCTGTGGGTGCTCAGCTCAGCAGCATGGAGACTGCATTGAGGTGCCCCATCATGTGTGCAGGTAGCTAATTTTTAACCAAAAAGACTGTGTGTCTCCATGCTCTGTAATGGTCAACCCTCTTACATGCTACAGCATTCTGGAAAATTCAGTTGTTAGTCAACAGAGTCATCAGCATGGCCATATGAATGTTTTGGTTTTTTGGTTTTTTTTTTTAATGACAGTAGCTACTGAGTAGACCTGGACAAGTATTTTAACAGTGATCATTACTATTGCAAGTGATATCTCAACACTGATGGAAAGTTCCTCTGCCAGCTCAGCCTATTGCTTGTCTAAATATATCCATGTCATTAATTGCAGGTGTTAGCTGGTGGAGACTGTTCCCAGCTTGCCTTCATGTTGCCCATTTTATTCTCTGCATTTATCCTGTCTGCTTGCTGCATAACCAAAGGGAACTGCATCTCCAGTGATGAGCTGAAAGAGCTGAAGACTGAATTTGCCATCAGTCTCTACCGGCACGTGTCTGAAGCAGAGAACAGGACCAATCTAGTAGTCTCTCCAGCAAGTGTGGCTGTTTCTTTGGAGCTGCTGCAGTTTGGAGCTCAAGGAAATACCTTCACGGAGCTGCAAGATGCCCTAGGATACAGCATTCATGGTAATGTACTTTAAAAAAATACTTATTGTCTTACATTTTGTAATAAATTCACAACTTTACGAAGGTGACAGGAATTGCACACATCATACTAAACTTATGCTTTCTCTCTCACTGCAAGACGTAGTTTTCTCCATCTTTGACAGCCAGGCATTAGATGGACAAAGGAAACTCAAGGGAGTAGCTGCCACATTATTCCTCTTTTTTCTGAATCAGTACTTACTCTCTTATGACACAAAATACAGCTACATCTAGAAAAGCTGCTTCCATGAACAGCAGAATTACTCCAGGTTTGCCAGAGGTCCATCGTGTCCACTGTGTCCTGGTCTCCTTTGTGTGCTGTGCAAAGAACTGCCAGGCAGAGAACAGTGGTTTTCTCCCCTATCCCACTGACAAATTTTGTGAAACCTGTAAAAGATGAATTATCTTTAAGACTTTCTAATGCTATTACAACTGGCCAAAAAGATGAAAAGTTATCAGAAGGAGACTGGCAGACGGAGGTATACGTTGACATATGGATGGTGCAATTGCAGCTTTCCCTGAAAGCAGGCTAAAATATAAAACTCACTGGGAATTTGGAAGGGATATGGGGAAGACAGATGTCTTTAAATCCAGCATTAAGTCAGCTGAATTTATGGATGCTGTTTTCATTTTAGCTGTGGATTATCCTACCATCTCAAATCACATATCAGAAACTATTTTACATTATGGGCAGAATGTTTATGAAAAGCAGATGACTGCCTCATCTTCAAAATTTGTAGCTTACATACAATACTTATGTATAGAGATAACACTGCTATTTCTCAGCATACAATTTACCTTCAGTGTATGAAGACTAAAACCCACAGTAATTTCATTGTCCTATGGTGTAACCAGCCTCAGTCACCACCACCATTCTGTACAGCATTGATACTCAACCCCACCACAGAAGTAAGATCTAGCTCTGGCTGATCCATATAGATACAGCTACATGTACTGACACAGGGACAGTGCATCTAAATTGTGGGCAGCTGATATAACGAAGTCCTGCCTACAGGACTCCTGTTTCTGTAAATTCAATTCCTAAACAACATTAATTCATACAAGGATTATACTTGCTTGACAATTCTGGTCATTAGGGACTCAGTTATTATGAAAGGACCTTACAGAATAATATTTTGAAGTGAAATTCAAGCACAGATCTCCACAGAAAATATAACAGAGAAGTGCAGGGATTGTTAATGACCTGCTAGCTCTTTTATGCTCTCTTCTTCTCATGTGGCACACCATGGCAAGCAGACATTTTATCTCCATTTTAGCTGTGGCATAAATCACATGAGCTTTTGGCTTTCAGTAATGTTAATACATGAATGTGAAAATAAAGTCAGATGGGATCTATTGTTATTGGCATACAGCGTATTTCCAGTTATGGGGAAGGAAACCGCTTCCGCAAATGGTCTAAATCAAATAAATACTTACATGAAATTTCCTATAAGATGAATAAACCCAAACTGTATATGTATGCATATATGATAAAATACCTTTCTTCCAGTAGATGTTTGCATTAATGTTTCTGTTGGTCTGCCCTAAACAATAATGAAGGATATGGTTAAAACCTTAGTAGGCTGAAAACAATGAAAACATTGCTGGTCTATTCACTGCTCACAGAGAATCTGCTCTTACATGCACTTGTAAACTTCCTTCAGTGTTTAGATAATTTGTTCACCTTTATTCTAGTGCTAACAAAAACAATGTATAATGGGATGTATCTCTAGACAGCACAGACAAAATGACATGCTTTAAAATTATTTCTCCTTGCTGTTTTAAATTTAAAGCAATTTTGAGCTGTTGTCCAAGTACGAATTCGGGTGTTTGGTTAGCTAAGCACTTTGGTGAAGTCACAAGCTTGGGATACCACTCTTCACATTCATTTCTGCTTCTAATTTACCATCTTTGGCTTCTCACATCCTGCAGAGAGCTCACCAAGTGCTCCCATACTAATGCAAAACACACAAGAATAATATTTTACACCTCAGACCATGTCAGTTTTCTTAAAAAAAAAAAAAAAGAAAAAAGCCCACTGCTGTGGACTGTATAAATAGTCACTTGCAACACATGAAGCAACCTATCAGCTCGGTTTAGGATTGCCAGGGCTCATCAGCAATACTGGGACAGTTTGGGACACTATCCCTCAAGAAATCAAACAACACCTAAGGGCCAAGGGTGGCAGAGAGGCCGTCAGAGAAATGCCTTTCCTGGGAGAGGTGGACAACATCAGGAGAAGGAGATAGCGGTGCTGTGGCATTGGCAGCTCAGCCAGTCATGGCCAGAGGCACCAGACCTCTCTGGTGGGAACTCAGAGAGTGCCCAAAAAAGAATAACTACCTTATGAACTGTTAAGAACTGTGTCTGCATTGAGCTGTGAGCCTGACATGAGATCAGCCACTTGACACATCTGTGCTGGAGTGATTTCTACACAAACATGAACAGAACTTTCCAATGCCCAGCACATCACTGCCCATCACTGTGGCAGCAGTGCTCGACAGGAATACTCCATGAAGTCAAGGGTGCTCCAGTTGTTACAGGGCTTTAACAGTCAGAGGACACCAGTGTCAGCACTGGAGCTGAGAGCTGCGGAGCCCTGCGGCAATCTCTGCTATCCTTAGCCTCAGCACAACAGTTGCAGTTCCTCTCTCTTGCCTGGCAGATCCAAGCGTGCAGGATTTCATGCACATGGTGGATGAAGCAGTGACTGACTCCAGCCACGGCACAGTGGTCCAGCTGGGATGTTCCCTCTTTATGGACGCAGGCGTGCGGCTCTCGCCCGACTTTGCTGAGCGTGCCGCGCGCTGGGCCAACAGCAGCCTGCTGCAAACCAACCTCACTGACCCCAACACCACCCACACACAGGAATGGATCACCACCAACCTTGCAGGTACCGTAGGGACCCACAAGAATGGTTGCACATGAATGAAATGTAAAATAAGAGTAATGGGAGAAATTGCATTTAACCAAGCGTAAAGTTTTTTTGCCACACTCTATGTTGCCCAAAGCAAGGCTGAAAGCCAGGAAACCTAGTTCTTGTGTAAACACTCATTTGTAATGTGAAGAAAGAGCTGGAATAGGTCTTAACCTGTAAGCAGTGTCAAGCTGGTAACCACTTGGCCTTGTTCCCTTAATTTTAAAAAAGGCAATCCTTTGCAGCATTTTCAGTTTTAATTAGGAACAGCCAAATTCCCATAGGACCTTATTCATGGCACTGAATGCTTTCATGGTGCTACAGGGGACACAGAGAGGCATAAGCTCAGCAGTCAGACTCTGAGTTTAAATAGTCAAAATGGGGAATAAAAACATTGACCAGCTCAATCTCAGCTCTGGGGAGAGCATGGACCAACAGGCAACCCCAGTGAGGTCCATATGTAGGTGGGGAGGGGAAGGCAGAGGGTGAGCAGCACCTTGTGAGTTGTACCTTTTGGTCTTAGGGATGGAGAGTCGTCTCAGCTTGCTTTTAGTCATATGGACCTGGCCTTTAGGCCTGGGCATGTAGGACTGCATGTGTTCCCATTGCTTTTCTCTTTCCCACGCAGATGGGGATATGCGTGCGATGACATTGGAGAGCACTGGGTCATCACTCAGCCAGGTCACCCTGGTGAGCACCCTGTACTTCAGAAGCATGTGGCAAAAAAAGTTTTCCTTTATGGATTCCCAGGTGTTGCCTTTTACCACCGCAGAGGGCTCAACCCTGAAAGTGCCTACCATGCACCACACAGCTGAAGTTAACTACGGTAACTGTCCTTGATCCATATTTGATCTACTGTGCAATATGGAACAGATTTATTTAATTTCCACAGATACTACACCAAGATGTGTTGTTTTCCCAGCTTGGAAAAGTCTCAGAAGAAGTCCCATCCAATGAAGAGACCACCCAGTGACCAAATTGGCTCCTCGTAATTCCAGGCAATCATGAAACAGGTCCTGGGTTCCAAATGGTTCCTAAAATATCTACTGTCCCTGTCCCATCTCTCACAGACCAGCACCTCCCAGTACTCCATAACAAACTTGTCAGCTATAGGAAACAATCAAAAGGCACCAAAACATCATGCCATGAGAGAGTGAGGCTACTGCAATATACAGAGTCCTTTACAGTAGCATGGAACTCATTAAATAAAGCTGGCTAGGAAAGGGGCTACAGTAGCAAGCAGATCTGACCCCTGTGACAGAAGGGTGATAAAGACTAAAATTATATCAAGCCCCTACCAGTTTCATTTGTTGGGTAAGAAATTTCCTGGCCCCTCAGCCACTGTGAGCTCCAGAGGGAGCGGAGCGTAACCAGGAGCACCAGCACTGCAGACCTGTAGATCTGGTCACAGCCTGTCTCCAAGGCTTCAGGGAAAAACTGCAGACCTTCAGGGACAAACTCTAGAAAAAGAAGAGAAATTCTTATGTCATTTAGACCAAATCAATGGATGATCTCAGCATGGGCTTAAAACAGTATAAATATAGGTCAAACTTTTATTTGTATAATATATGAATACAGTGTAGGCTACTTTCAAAGGCTTGATGTATGTGGGTTGCTGACAGAAGGACTCATGCTGCAGGCTTAATTTTCTGCCACCAGGAATTATGCCAGTTAGCTATACAATCTCTTTCAAAATATAAAAAGCTCTTTTCCCTCCTACTCTAAATTTCAGAAATGAAATTGGGTAAAAACCATCCAAATTCCAAATCTAAATTTTTTCAAGACAGATTTGTATCTCTTAACATCCTGCCTGCTTTATTCTTTAAGTTAAATAGTTTCTCTTCAGCTCTGATATTTACTCCCAAATGTAATCGCAAGTCACCAGGTTTTCTCTCAATTTCCTGATAGCTAAGATGAAGATGCCAGGCTCTTCTAAACTATTCAAAAACCAAATGCTCCAAATGACCTACTAGTTCTTTTTTTTCACTTTTCCAATTTAATCGTCCTTGAAAATAAATGACCAGAAATGTACACAAAACTTTCAATGAGGGCATACACATGCTTGATAAAATGCTTTCACAATTTCTATGTCTTGATAAAAATACCATACATAGTATATTGCAGAACCAGCTCAGGGTGATTACTCAAGGTTGGCCCCACCTGGGCCCTTTTCCTTTTGGCACTTTTTTCCTAGGTAAATCAAGGGGAGGGAAATCTCCAGAGGTACATAACTTCTTTGGGTGTTTTTGACCCACCATTTTGGTTCCACCACTCCAGTCTTCATGGCAATATCACTGTTTGTCTTTGATAAAACTCTTGAGCATTGACAACACTTTGGAAAGCTACTAGTGACCTTTTCAACCTCTTGAACCTTTGCTCATTGTAGTTTCCCCTTCAAGTGGCTGCTTGCTGCCTTTCCTTTCTGGTTCTATATGCCACCACTTCTACCTGTAAATTGTGGCAGTGAAACAATGTTTAATGTTTTACTTAAAACTAGATGGCTTGATCTATGCCTTTTTATCAATTTTTTTAACAAGTCAGAGAAGTTTATGGTTTTGTTTGCCAGTCTATATGATATTGCAATTTATCTCACTTTCTATTTCTCTCTGTGACCTGATTATTCTTTTTTCCAGTGTCCTAAAACTTCTCAAAGACAGACCAAAATTTTCCCAGATTGCCTTATCTTTCTTACAAATGTACTCCTGGTTCCTAGTCATGGGAAACAACTTAATCCTCAGGCTATTAAAAATCTTTGCTGACTCATTTGCAAATCCACATTCAGGTTCTTCTCATATTCTGGGGTGGTGATAATTCAGGCCCCAGGTTATTAAGTGACAGAAGGCAGGGGCTGCTGTTGATTGTACAAGTGGAGATCTCAGGTAAAGCCAATTACCAGGAGTTCCACAGCTGAGCTGCCTTGTCTGACCATATATTTGCTCCAGAGTCCTTGCAAAGTTGATGTGAAATAATTTGTTGTGCTCTTCTGACCACTTGCCTAAGCATAAGGAACTCCATCCTATCATCCTTAAGTAAGTGGCTAGAGCACTAAATTTTTCCACAGAAAATTTTGGATTACCTTTCATCCAGCCTGAAACATGTGAGCTCTCTGCAGCTGGAGAGACTTTTGAAGAAAGCCAGAATAGAAGGGATAATTTAAAATTTGCTGGTTGTCAGACTTGATTGGGCCAATTCAATCTTTGTCACTAAAAAATCCAGAAACATTTCTAACAAATCAGTTCAAAATTAATGCAAAAGACTGGCTCAGTTCAACTAAACAGAGAACTAAGATGAGTTTCATTCATTATTAAATCATAGCAGCTGTGTCCCACCAGAATCCAAAACACAGAGTGAGAAAGATAAGCTGTGGCCTGTTATCAATAGCAGCATTTACAACATTGTTTATCCTTTTAACATTGCCATGCAGAACAAAGCAGCCTGGGGACAAGTAAGACTGCTCTAAGAAGACGTCAACATTGCTGTTCACACACACTTCTTAAACACCACAACTATTTTACATATTTATTTTTCCAAGCAATTTGTTAACGACGTTTAAATTCTAGCTTAGCATATGTGTAATCCTTATGGGATGCTCAAAATTAGTTCAAGCAATGAACACAATGTTCTGACTCAATAACCTAAAGTCTTTGATTTTCTTTCTAATTAATAAATAAGGACTGTATAACCTTTGTGCGGAATGTGCTGACTTCAAAATATCAGCATGCCCACAAATTATACCACTCATGTCCAGTGCCCTCTAAATAAAAATCTTCCTTGCCTGCCCATTAGAAACCAGAACATCTTTTCCATCAAATGATCCACATGCTGGGAGTTGGTTTTAACAGAGCAATACCCTCTCCAGATTGCAAGGCAGGAGGGCTGATCTAAGAGCCTAAAATTTAATCTAGCAGAACAATCAACACTTAATGAATCCTATCTACTCCATAACTGCAAATCTAACAAACACCGTACACTAAATATTTGAGATATCCTATAGCTATGTATTTATTGCCAAATATTTAGGTTTTATGAACATGAGCTATCTATATACAGTTATTTACAGCCACTGACTCAAACAGTGTGAGCATCTAGCCTTGAAGATACAAGTGCTACAGCTGAGTGAAGGAGGTTCAGTATTTTGGATGGCCTGCAGTAAAGGCAGTAAAGACTTTCACTTGTGCCTTGTAGCTAACTCCTGGCCTGCTAACTATTGCTGAGTGTTCCTGAAACACTACTTACTGGATTCTCAGATGAAAAAATAAGGAAGCAAAATTGTGACAGCCAAATCTGTTCTACTGTATAAGAGTCCATTCAAAATGCCTGAATTAATTGTTTTTTTGAATATGGGATGAAAATGGTACTTTTAAATGGCTGTTACAAATTGCTACAAAACTAATTGCAAGTTTGGAAGCTCTCCAGCTTTTACTTTTGAGACTACTGCTTATGACTTTCATCTGATTGTGTCTAGATTTTCAAAAATTATAAATTTGGTGCTTAAATAAAAAATAATAGCTAATATTTAAATAAGCATATACTAGCTCTTAATATAACTATTTTTTCTTGAAATAAGGTTAAAATTGATTTTTAAAGGTAGTAAAGATGGAAACATAAGCCAAAGTAGGTTTCAATTAATCAAGTAGGACTCTCTGCATTTTGTTTTTGTAATTCCTATCTGTTGTAGTAAAATTTTAGTGAAAAATACTATAAAATCACAAGTTTATTCAAAGAACATACATCATGGGAAGAGTCATCATAGTTGCTCATCATCATTGCCTTGGTAGTTTTGGGTTTTTCATCCCCAAACTGAGCAAGGAGGACAGCTGTTACATGGAAAAGTAATAAAATACCCATGCTCTGCTGAGGTGGCTCTTCAGGTACTATCAGTGGCATTTGCACTGCTCTGCCAAGATATCTGTGTCTCTGACACGCTCAGCTCTGTTCAGGTGAGATTGCTGTGAGTCAACAGCAACCTGAGCTGGCTACAGGAGCCCAAGTGCTGGAGACCACTCCTTACATCCCACCACAGCTGGTCTGAACTGTCTGCTGACTCCAGCAAGGGTTGTGAGTTCAGGGTTTTCTTCCCACTGGAATGATGAAATAAGATCTCTTTGCCCACAGGCCAGTTCCAGACGGCAGCTCTGGAGGCTTTCAGCGTGGTTGAGTTACCCTACCTGGGGGAGAAACTCAGCATGTTCCTAGTGCTTCCCAGCCACAAAAGAACACCTTTGTCCCAGATTGAGTCTCACCTTTCTGCCAAAACCATAACCCTCTGGGCCAACAGCTTGAAGAGAACAAAGATGGACATTTTTCTGCCGAGGTAAGCAATGTTAGCACAATGAATTCACTACTTCAGCTGTCAGAATTCCATGTGACAGTGCTGACACAAGCCGTGTGTGAGTAAAATCAAATTACATGCTTTTGGTTTCATTATTCATCACATGAGCAGAGATGCTCTAACACTTTCCTAAACCACAAAAAGGTGAGCCAGGAATGACAAGACTTTCTGGTTACACTCTGTACTGTTTTAAAAAAGGCTAAGTATTTCAGCTGATCCTACAGCTTTTACTTACAATTTGTTTGGGGTACAAATCCTTTAAGGATCTAAACCAGAGAAATGTTGCTAGACCTTCCCACACATTTTTCTCTTTCTTTAAGGAAGAATAAATATATAACCTCCTAAAGACACTATTTTGCATTTCTTAAACTTGCCAGAGTACTAAAAAGGCACTGGACAAAGAGCTTGGGCCCCCTCCAGCAGTCATAACCATCTTTCCATGCACAAAGCAGGTTTCATTCATCCATTTTCCACTTTAGTCAGTTGTTGTTTTAGCAAACACCTATGCTGGAGGTATTTTCTATCATCTACTCCAATGAAATTCCATAGCAGGAGGAATTAGGTGCAGAAGGCTTTATGTGGCTGTGTCTATTGTATGGATTAGCATGGAAAGGCTTCATTATACACCTCCTACAACATATTCATCACATTAACAAAGCACTGAAAACCAGCATGTACATTAATATTTGTTTTCTTCAAGCTAATTTTTGGGAAATGTTTCCAAGGGCCAATTGCTACAGCCAAAAATAATATTAGAAAGAGAACACTCTGTGAAAAAGGAGAATTCACATGTCAAGAAGACTCAGTAGCAATCTGATTGCAACAGAGGGTGGCGAGGGATTCCTTCTGTTAATGTGTTCACGTGAAGGTGAGCTACTTTTCTGCAAATACACTTAATCAGACAATGCACTGGGCTCATACAGGGAGAGATGGATGAAATGCAAAGGCTTGAAATAAACTGTATCTGTTAATGCCTTTTAATTCTACAAAACTCTACAAATCCTGCATTTAAATAAAGTCTATCATATTAATTTCAGGTTCAGTATTCAAAGCATTTTTGACCTAAAGACAGTTCTTTCTGCCTTGGGCATCAGAGATGCATTTGATCCCATCACTGCTAATTTTAAAGGCATTTCAGGTAAGAGGCTTGACTGAATACAAAATGATCCTTGACCCAATAGTTTTAGACTCTTTCATTTGAATGATTTGTTCTGAATTGACTGTACTTCTTTCTTCTCTAAAGCAAAATGCACACTCAGCTGCAATTGTATTTTGAGCTGTTTTGTAGGAAAGTGGAACCTGAAAAGGACAGGTTTGGTTTCGGTCTTGAACTTAGTTTTTTCTTGTCTTTAAGATTAAAACTGTCAAGACAGTGTCAGCCTGGAAAAATGGTTATTTATTCAGAAATTAATATGCTTTAGTAAAACTTGCATTCCTATTTGTGTTTTTAAATAGTTATTTAACAGTGAGGGATGCTGGTCCAACACATCTATATTCCAACTCCTGACACTGCAAACAATACTGGTTTCTGCCCAGGCTATATTGTCTTGCTAATGCAGTAATCAGTAGACAAAGTTATACTTTTGCTTTGCTAAAACACTGCTACCATTAAATTCTTGGGTTTGGAACACTGAAATTCTTCTGCTCCTTGGAAAATTTGTCCCCATTTAATATTAAATGAAAATAAAAGAATCCAAATTATCTATCCTTTTTCTTTTGACTCCGTCCAGCAACAAAATATTTCAACTCAGTCATTTCTGCTCACAGGAAAGACTTGGGAGTGGTAGCTGCCCAGCAAGCAGCTCCCATTCTTGTGCATGTGAGTGAATAAATGAAATTGGTCCAATTCAGACAAACCTGCTTTTACAGAAAAGTTGCTTTCCTGGGATGAACCTCAGAAGGCACATTACTCATGGAGTTTTTTATGCCGCCTTTAAAATTGAACATAGCAATGTTCTATTGCAATACAGATCTCAGACTGCACATAGATGCACATTAAAATAATTCATTACTGCTCACTGCTGCTTTGCTTATTGCAAAGATATTAATATACTGATAAACTACACAAGGATGTATTTTATAAAGTTAATATCTATTTAAATAAGATAAATACTTTGGGGAAATTAATGCCATAAACAAAATTTAGCAGCTTCCTTTTGGCTTTTGGCATACGGGATAAGGCTTGTAGAAGTATTTGATCCTGCCCTGGCAGGGTTATGGAACAAAGGACTACCCCTTTCTAGGGCCAGGTTGAGGTGCTTTTTGGTTCTACTCTTACACCATTGTGCCATAGCAGTAGGGTTCTGTGTGGTCTAAGCATTATGTAAGGCAGAGTTTACAAGGAAAATGTATCTTTTACTTAACCAATGGATAGCTGAAAAAAAAAAAAGGTAAGTTTTCATTTCCTCTTCCATATGAAGCAGAAGGATAATCTTCAGAATATTTACTATCAGATCATGTTTAGCAAACAAACGTTACTTCATTTCAGACCTGAAAGCTTGTATTTTTATCCCCCAAAATGTGTAAGATTTATCTACTTTTTAAAATTTTTCCTCTCCCTAGTTTTGCCCTGCTTGCTTCCCTCCCAGTTTTTCTGACTGGACAAAATTAAGACAGAAATCGATAAAATGTGCTCTTTTAGCATTTATTTGATTTCACCTACATGTTGGGACTTGATCCTTGAATTCAGACAAAAAAGAAAGAACTTCTCAACCTTTCCTGCTTTCTGCCTTTTGCAGGCAGCTGGAGAAAAGCAGACTTGTAACATTCTCTTCAGTGTCTTCCTGAAATTAATTCTTTTCCAAGATTCATTTTATGTCACAGTCCCATTGTTTCTTCCTGAAGAGCATTTTTTCTACCCTTTCCCTTCCAAGGGTACTTCAGTTCTTTCATTGTCCTCACTCTGGTAAAGTTTCTATTTTCACTATGCCTTCCACCACAACCTAGAGATCTCTCAAACTATTAAACTCCCATTCAGCACTCACCCCACTGTTATCCATATACTGGGAAAAGAGTCAAAGGCTGAAATACCTAATAGTTATGTGATCCTTAGATTCTGCAGGAAAAAAAGGTAAAAGAATTTTGATTATTTTTTAAAAAGATGTTAGTAATGAAATGCAGAAAATAACATTATTTTTTGGGGTTTTGCAGAGAAAGATAGTCTTTATATTTCAGAAGCTATTCACAAAGCAGAGATTGAAGTAACAGAAGATGGTACAAAGGCATCAGGAGCTACAGGTAAATCAAATATTCAGACAAACTTGTCACTTCTGGAGCTTATCACTATAAAACCAACTACTAGTCTTTTATTTAAAACAAAACAAACAAGCAGAAGGTAGAAATTTACGTGTATGCCCAACAAACTTCCATATTTAGCACACTTCCATTTTACCTTTGTAATTGTTCATAAGAAACTAACTTTTGATGTCTGACTAAGGTGTAATGGCTCAAATGAAAAAAACAACTTTGCCAGTCCAGGGAAAATCCAGTTTGAGAAAATATATCACTTATTTTTCTGCTGGTTAAATATCTATTTGCTCAGATCATAAGAAAAAAGAAAAAAGGTTAGTAATATTTTATCTACAGATCCTGGACTATTAAGGGATTTGAGGATGATGGCAATGATGGGCAAGTTTTATGCAGACAAGCTTGATTCTTACATACTTTGAAGTTTGACCCTCGTGCAGTAGCTCCTGCTAGCAGATCACTTCCACACGAGCAGATAGGACTGGGTGAGTGGCAGACTCAGAGTAAAATCTCAGCTATGGACTACCTAGTCAGTACATGACTCATTCACCATTAACCACATCTCACCTTTCAGCTTCCCTGGGGTGTGCCAAGGATAGATGTGCTCCACATCACAAACGCTGGTGGTCCTTGGCTGGGGACCAGGGTACTCTACCACTTCTCCTCCTTGCTCCCATGGAAGGAATTCAAGAGGCATGTAGAGAGCATGGCAGTGCATCCCACTGTGGTGCCCAACCTGTTCCACATCCCCTCACTCCAACATCCCACAGCTGCAATGCCAAAAAGAACCTGAGCACACCTGAACTGATGTATTCAGTATTTCTCCAGAAACAACCCTGAATAAGACACACATGTACATATGGGGGTTTACAGAGAACATCTGTATAACTAAGTTAACCTTTCTGCAGAGCTGTACAGTTTTAAGTTTTGTAACAATTTTTTAAGCTGTATTGGGACAGTAATACTTTTAGTAACTTTGTAGTAAGCCCCTTATAAAATAAAAGCTTTTAGGTGATTTCAATTACATACCAAAGACTAAGGGGAACAGACCTTTATCACCTTGAAACCAATGCCAAAACATCCCTTAACTCCAGTGAGACCAAGCTGATGAGCAGATTTTAAAAAGTGCAATTACATTTATTGTTTACTTTAAAAGTTTTGGATCTAGTCACATGATTACTTGAAACTAGGCACATGTTTTTTACAAGCACTAAAACAGTGCCTTCTCAAACTAGTTTTATTGTGTCTTACTTGAATTTTCAAGCTAATTTCATTGTTTTAACTGTTCAAAAAATAATCCAGATCTGGTGGGTTTAGTGGCAGGGTTTCTGACAATGTGTTCTTAATACTATATAGCTAAAAGGAATAATTTATTTAAACACGATGTATTTTAATAATAGCTGAGCCATCATAATTCTTAAAAACTCTTTATTTCGTCTAATAATTAACCCACAACCAGAGAGGAAAGACAGACATAAGCTGAATTGAGGATACTTAAGATTTTGCTGAGTGCTCTGAGAGGAGAAATTCCTGAATGACATAGGTATTTTTCCGCTGCTTGTCTCCCAAGACAACGCCAAGGAACTACATTTGTGCCTTGCTTATCATTTTCACTGGACCAGCATAGCTAGGAATTGGCTAACAGGTGAGGCAGTAGCATGGTATGACTTCAGCAGAGTTAGGGATGTGATGACAACAAAAATTACCTTTGAGATCCAACGCCAGGCAGACGCCCTTCAGCACTGAAATACGCATGAATCACCTGCATGCAGTCTCACAGCTCCTGACTTGTTAATTCTGCCAGACTGATTTCACTGTTGGATAAAATTGTTATTTTAGTCTTAAGCAGAGGAGCAACTCATAAGTCAAGATACTAACCAGAGCTTGAGGGCACTTTATGGAAGATGGAAAGAAAACAGATGCATTTTACTTATGTTTTCTTTGTTGCATTACAGCAATGGTCTTACTAAAAAGATCTCGAACACCTATTTTCAAAGCAGATCGACCTTTCACATTTTTCCTGAGACAAGCTAACACAGGTATGCATGCTCTGCCTTTCAGGAGCAGAATCCCTCACAAGTAGCACTGAAATCAAGACAAACAGCATGCCATTCTTCAGTCCAGGAAACTTCAAATAACCATGATAACAGTGGGGGTTGGGGTTTTAAAGCATAGATTTTAATTTCCTTAAAAAGAATGTATAATAGTCACAGAAGACTAGGAAGACAGATTAGCCTCTTCTTTGGACATGCAGTATGTGCTCAAAAAATTTCTATCAAAACTACAGGCACTAGAGAGATCTCACAGATGCTGCATGCTCCAGCATAAGGAACTAATCTCTACAGAGCAATTCAAATTACAAATGAGCTGGACCAGGTGGATTAACATCTGAAGTAGTTAAAATAGAAACCTTTCCCTATAAAGGAAACTTATCCATGCCTATACTGATAGCAAACAGATTTGCCAAAAAATGTTTCTGCCAAAAAATGTTTCTTAGCAACTGTTAACTCTTTTCTTGTAAATGACCTCCCCTAGCTCCCAAACAAAAACCACCCAAAGACCCCAAACAAAACTGCAGAGCATGTCTTAGAGTGAAGCATCACGGTGCTCCTTTAGATTCAGTAGTGGATTATAAGTCTTATTTCAGACATCCAATCACATTAAGTTGCTCCAGGATGTCTGCCAAAAGAAAACACCCTATATCTTGTTGGCCATAATAAAGAACTGCATTATGCACCATTTGGCAGGTATTTGCTCCTCTGAAGCATCAGGCCAATCCCCAACAACTCTTATCATTCTTAACAAAGCAGTAATTTTGCACCTGAAGTATCTTCCTAAAAATCGTTCAAACCATCACATTTCTCTCATAACTGGAATAACAGCCATTCAGATTTTCAAGGAACATACAGACATTTACAGGGTTCAGTAAAACACTGGGGCCTAGCACAAAAATCATTTCCCTTATTTGCTTCCAAGCAGCACACACTGTTCTCTTAGTCAGTGAACACCTGTGGATGTAACCTTTTGCTTTAAAAACTCGTATCTTAAATTTTGACCACAGTGCAAGCACCCAAAGAGAAAATTACTGCCTTGGTTGGAATTTTGCTTCAAATATGCTTTGGCAATCATTACCAGTCAATGAATAAAAGTATTTTGCTTGGCAAATGCAGAATTTTAAAACAAAAAGGCATTAATAAGCTCGCCTATGAAACATGAGCCACAGACTCTTCAGGATTCAGAACAAACTGACTTTGGTGAATAAAATGGTTAGTTTACTATATATATATAAATTATATAAAGAGGAAGGAAATCAGATTGTAAAATAGGATTTTTATGTGAAGCATAAAATACATACCTTCCAATCAACTCAAAATCCAAAACGTATTTCTGTAATTCAAGCTTTTTAATAGAAAAAGAAAACATTCAGTTGTTATGTTTACTCAGACTTAGTGATTCAAGTTTTTGAGGCATGGAAAACTTGAACAGGTAAACAAGATCTATTTTTCATCCACCTGTCTAGAAGTGCTTAAAACTTCTATGCCCATTAAGTTCATCATGAATCTTTATGTAGACCGAAAGTATTCATTGCATCAGTTTTCTAGTAATAGCAGAAATACGTTTTCAATACTTAAAATAGCATGTCCTTTGAAGGACAAGCAAGGTAACAGCAATACAAAAAAACAAATCCAGTGCATCTAAGGCAGTAATTTCATTCTTCATGAACACAAAGCAATCAACTTAGGTTCTGTTTTGCACAGTGTAGGTTTCAGATTTTGGCAGGTTTCTGGTTTGGGCTACCAATTATTTGGAAAGGTGCTTTTAATACAGAAACTTTTAGATTATTTTAAGACAAGCATGCAATTGCAGTCAGTTTTTCCATACAAGCAATGAATGATTCTATGATCTGCTAATTCCATGCCTAACTTATGTATTTAAACTGTACTACACTTTGAAAATGTGGTCTCAAACTGAAATAATGTTAATATTGTTTCCATTTACAGGCTCAGTACTTTTCATAGGAAGAGTTACAAATCCTTCGTAATAAGCACTAAATGCATGCACTTGACTTCTGCTCCTATGATGAGCTTCCCTCCAATGAAATTAAAGGCTACATTGTATGTGTTTATTAAAACAGTTTTAAGCGTATCACTTTTCCAAGAACAAGCAAGAGTAAAAGCTCTCCACTACCTTATCACATTGTAGACACTGTTGAAACTTAGAGCTGTCTACCAATCATCAGCACCACAACTACAGCGAAGGTAGTATTCAAATACTCAAATACAAATAAACATTTGCAAAAAAATTGAACAGGTTTAGCCTCCTAAATATTTATCAATATGAGCCAACAGCTTCTCTTCAACTTCATCATGGCTGAAGTCAGCTTGACTGTTGCTGGATATGTAGGTCATTTGAATGAAAGCAACCCATATGAAAGCTTTGTGATTTTTTTTTTTCAAGCACAATTTTATTTCCCTGTCCTGAAGTCAAAAGCTTAAGAATAAAACTGAAATTCAGTCTGACCTCAGACAGTTATAATCCAGCTAATACAAAAGGTAACAAGCAAGCAGCGAAATGCTGTGAAAAGAAAATCAAGTTGAAAGGCTGTTTCAAAACTGACACAGGATCATAGAATCATTAAGGTTGAAAAATACCTCTCAGATCATAGACTCCAACCATTAACCCAGCACTGCCAAGTCCACCACTAAACCAAGTCCCTAAATACCACACCTACACATTTTTTGAACACTTCCAGGGATGGCGATTCTACCACTTGCCAGAGCAGGTAAGAAGCAGAAATACCTGTTCCAGACAGAGCAGGTAAGAAGCAGAAATACCCATTCAGTGACCAAGCAAATACTGCTAAAAGAGGTAGCAGTACTCCTCTACTGCCTTTGAAGCATACACAACACACAACGGACATTCCAGAAGAACACAGTGTGACTACTGGCATCATGAAAAATGGGGGGTGTTTTACAGAATCCTGACAAAAGCTGGGATATGGCAAGTGTTCAGCAACTCATGGCACAAGCACCAGAAACCCAGGCCCATAAAGGTTTTGGGTGAAGACTGCAAACCACTGACTCCCAAGAAAAGCAGAGAGGACTGTTTTATTCAGCTCCCACTGAATCAAACAAAGCCTTCCAGATAATCCAGAGCATACAGCACAGCTGAAAGACATGGCCAGTAAAGCAATCAGTGATATTTTGTGTCCAGGCAGCAGCACCCTGTGGCTGTTCCTGCACTTGTAAACAAGTAAAATCTTCTGACACAGCAAACTTCTGTGCAGCCTTCCTCAAAGGCTACTGACCCCTGCTTTACTGCACTGTATCTCTCAAAACTGCAGGGTTTGTCATGGCTGCAGATGTGCATACAAAACATCACTTTGTTATGCTGGTCACCAGAAGGGCAAAGTACACAAGATATCCTACTGTAGCTGCAATTCAGCATTAGCTCTCTTTCACTAAGTCTCTGATTAAGAGCAGATTATCCAGTGATACAAAACCACTCTTCATTCTTTAACACTGATAGCAGAACACAGAAGCTCTGGAAAGGGAAGGCAAAACAAATAATTTCAATAAAAATTTTACTCAAACCTACACAAAGATTAAAATAGAGATTTTATTGATGGAATAACAAAAGTGCTTTTCTTAAATATTTTTCAAAATACATTTATACAACTTACAATAATATATCCAAAATAACTGTATATACAAAACATTACCTTGTTTAATGTATGTGCTTTTTTTTAAAATTACAAAGCAACTTTTTGGCAAAGTTTAACCTTAAGAGGTGATAGTTTTGAAGGTTAGATTAAGAAAAATAGAACCTGAGGGAAAGTGACACTTATGTCCAAGACAAGCAAGAAGTTCTCAATTTAATTAAATAAAAATGTTTTTGTAGTATTTTTCACATTACAAAAATAACAAGTGAAGAAAAAAAGGATGATGGATACTTCTCATTTTATTGAGCAGCTTCTCATTCTTTCAGGTACAGGAACTTGAGATAAGAGTGCATGTCAAAAATGAATGCAAGTAAGAACAGCAGTGCCCTGCTGTGGCTCTCTTATGTGCAGTTTCTTAGCTGCTGTTGATATG
Organism: Promerops cafer; assembly: GCA_013398275.1. Taxonomy (NCBI): domain Eukaryota; kingdom Metazoa; phylum Chordata; class Aves; order Passeriformes; family Nectariniidae; genus Promerops; species Promerops cafer. Next base: position 622,347 of record VZSE01011883.1, read on the forward strand.
GTTGACCTGATTGGATCTGCGATGGATTTCTTCCAGAAAACTCTCAAGTTGTTCTATCAGCATTCGTTTTTTAAACCTGGATTTAAAAGGAAGTATTACAATGGATGCACAGAATAATACATGAAACATCATTGACAAAACTTATACTGAACTCTGGAAATGTCAGTTATTACTTCAGGAGCAGTGCATGATGAGGTATACACATACCTCATATATATACATATGCTGTCTCCTAACATTCCGGTAAACCACTAACTTGCTTTTCCATTTGTTGAATACAATACTACATTTACGAGAGTTTATTATAGCACATAATTATAGCTGAACATCAGTCAGCTCTCAAAAATCCAGGAAAAAGAGTTGAGTTAGTTGCTTCCAGAATTAAAGTTCTGAAGTACAAAAATAAAATATACATCAAAAGAACTATAATCCTAAAGCTGGCAAACAGCTTTTAGGGATTATTTGCATGCCTTCATGATGCATTCACCAAAGTCGACAAAGTTGGTACTGGTGGAGAAACAGCCATTACACAGTGCAAAGCAGACTTCCTGACAAACACCACAAATTAAAACTTTGAGAAAGACATTAAAAGAAAATACAGGCATCCCAACTCCATACCTCTGGAGTCTCTGCATCTCTATTCCATATCAGTTGTATAAATTTGATCAGTAGGCCATTCTGTCACCTCGGCTTACACTCCTACCTCAGGAAGTACAACTCCTACCTGTTTCCAGCTAACCCCTCCCCCTTGCAGCATTTCCACACCTCTGAGAAGCCACTTCTGACCAATGCTTTGGTAGCCACATGTGTGTTCAAAGACAGGCAGCAATGAAAATATTTTGAACTACACCCCAGGTTCAGTCCTATGACTTCACTAAACCCCAGCAGAAGCCTCTAGTTCCTGTCAGGTATCCTGATCCATGTCCTTGGCTCACAGAGACATGGTACCTGCCCTAATTTCCAGATCACAAGCCTCCTCACAACCCCTGATACATCCAAGAGCAACACTTAACCACTGCCAAATTTTGTAGAAGTGTCAACTAAAGACAGCTGGAATAAACAGACTGTGCAAGAGAAAGGAGAGTTACAGGTGATCTTAAAAGCCCAATTTTACACGCACAAAAATTCCAACCCCACTAAGGGCTGCCACAAACTCCAAGAGCAACAGTATTGTTATGGTGTGCTGTGACAGTGAGGAAGAAAGTATAATTTACAACATATAGGACAACTCTAACGGGCAATATAACAATCAAGCAAAAGCACAATACAGCAATTGTTGCTATAGGAAGAGCATGATCTACATAAATTTACATGCCCCACCGAGCTGGCAATAGAAGGCTAGAGGATCTGTATCAATGTCCAACATCAAGTATACTTTAAACTCTCAGCCAGGTTTCCTCCTAAAATGACTTGTTTTGTAATCATGAAATTTGCTTAATGCCAATGGAAAAGAGCTGACTACTACAAAACAGATTATTCTTCAACATTTCTGAAGTAAGCCTCAAAGTTCTGGTTATATTTACGATCCATGCAAGATCCTGGAATTACTAGTTCCCTGCAACTCAAACACTATTGGTTCTAATACATTTCTCCTTTTTTCCTCTCAGTAAGCATGTAGAAGACTAAGTATGGACAGTCTAAAGATACTGTAAGGAACAGTTTCTACATGGATCAAAAACACAGGATTTAAATCCTTATCAAGTCACTCTTCTCCAGAGAAAAGCCACCTCCATTTCCAAAGTCTCAGACAGGACTACACTATCGCTGAGTCAAGTATGCTGAAGAGTAGAGACATATCTTTATGAGCATACCTGAATTTAAAAACTATTTTTAGGACAAGATTTTGAGCTGATGCTGTTTCTGAAAGCCTAATTCCCAGTAACTGGCAGCTCCATTACATTTTCAAATTAGAAGTACATTCACACCTGAACTTTTAAATTGGAATGATTTTTGAAAAGTTACCTTCTCTTTCTATACCACTGTCCATCTACATTTACAGGGATTTGGCAGTTACAGTTGCTAACATCTTTAAGCCAAAATCCAAGGGAAAAAGGTAAGCTTTTACAAATAACACCTCAAGAAGCTTACGCATTTCTTCTCTAATGGGGGATTATTTACTTGCAGTGGAAAGCATTGTTTTCAAACAATTGCATGATTGTCCAGCAGTTATACATGGCACAACATGGTGCAGTTTTTTAAGAATAATAAAATTCTGTTACCTACCTTGAAGCTTCTTTTATAACATTCTGTAAAAATATCAGTCGGGTTTGTAAGCTTCCTTGTACATGCTTCAGTAAAAAGAAGATTCTTTCATATTCTTAAAGGTCAAGAGAAAAACATCAGTTATTTAGAAGATGCCTACACATCTGTTGTAATAATTTGAGTGAAATGCAACATTCAATTTTTGTAAACTTTTAAGCTATATCTCCTATCAACTGGAGCAAGAACATTATTTAATAAGAGCCAACGTTAAAAAAACATGGGATATTGCAGCTTAGGATATTACTAACACCTATTGAGTTAATTCTAGTATTGATATAAAAACCATGACTTTCATGAACACTGATAGGTATAGCAATGTTTTAATCACTCCTACAGTAAGTTTTTAGCAGAGGTTTTAAAACAAATCTTTTCAGCTTTAAATTTAATTTTGCTTCAGTCTCATGGTCCAGTACACTTCTAAAAGAGTGATCTAACATGAATTCTTTGTTTAACTCTCATGCCAATTATCTAAAAGAAATTCAGTATACTTACTCCTTCCTGGTTTTCGGATCTCTTTCATGATTTGTGCTCTTAGCTCTATATTAATCTCTCTGGAACTTCTGCAGTGCACTGGTTTTTTCCCTTTGCTAGGTGAAGACATTGTCAAGTTCTCTTCCGTACTTTGCTCTTTACTACCTGATTCCTTGTGATTCTCCAAAAACCCATCAACATTCAAATTATTCCCTAAATGTTCATGGCCTACATCCTCTGTATGAGCTGTTGGTCGATCCAATGAATTGAATGGTGAAGAGGACAGTGAAAACTCTGAATCCACAGCATTTGGGAAAACATCTGATGAAAGGGGGTCTGTACTGTGATTCTCAATGACATCATCAACTTCAACTTCATTATTTGTTTCTGATGCTGAAAAAACAAAGATTACACTTGCCAGGTTCGAATTCCTTATCTGATACAAGTCAATTAGTCAGATCAGTATTAGACTCTAAAAACTATGCTCTAGCTCATACAGTCTACTGTACATGCCAGGCATAAGAAAACTTGTTTGTGGATTGTAACACTGAGCCCGTCACCATCTCCTGGCAATTAATAACTTTCAAAAAAATCACAGGTATATTCTTTGCATGAAAAAGGAAATTACTGTAGGGATTACCAACAGAAGAAAAACCACCTGTAAAGACTGATTTTATTACATGGTGTCTTTCCCCCTTTAAATCAAATTAACCAAGTTTACTTTAGTACTAAGCAGTGCATAAGAGTTATACAGCTTCACACCCAGGCAAATGATTTCACTGCACTAGAGCAAAATTCAAGCTAACTTCATGCTGTGATACTTTTGGAGTATCTAAATTTCCAGCCAAAGGAAGAAAACCCTTCTTATTGTCTACACTGTCTCCTAGGGAGAGAGGAAATACGTTGTTTACACTTGGAATTTATATGGAAGAGTTCTACTGAAGGACTATATGAACTCTGTAATTAACCCCAGATGCACACAAGTACATGATTTTCAAAAGGGAGGGATAAAATTGCTGTATTCCACAAATCAGCCAGCAGTATTTTTTCCACAAAAAGCTTTTTCAGATAAATTAAAAAACAAACTTTAAAGATTTTGGAGATTCACTTACTTTTGTGAATAGCAATAGGTTTAACAAGGTCAGGCTGTGCTTGTGCAATTGGTGTTGGTGGCCCTTTTCCTCCAATGTGGTTATTGACAACTGGAGGAGTTTGTGGTCGCCCTCTGAGCAGGGGGGACATACAACGTCGCCTTTTCGGAATCCCTTGCATATTTGGTTCTCCAGGTCTTTTATGTTTATTTTGAGGTCCCGATACAAATTCATCTGCTTCATCTATCATCATTCCCTGTAATTAATTCAACAGGAAGAATTCTTAAGCTTCACACCAAAACCACATAATACAAGGTACAATTAATGCTCTGATATTACAATAACGTTTAGCATGTGTAAGTTACATACAACATGCCATTATGTTTGGAATTCCAAATTGTCAACCAAGACCAGATAAGTGTGCTTAAGGCCCTTATCCAACAGTCTGCCAAGTAAGGTAAGGGAGTGGGCCATCAAACTTCCTTTTCAGTAATTGCAGAGAGACTTACATATTTAATACGAGCTCTAAATGATATTGGCAGTTTGGTCAACTCTAAGAGATTTGGATAAAAGGGACAGTCAAGACTCTCAAAGATGAGACAAGGATTTCAGTTATAATACAATTTAGAGACATGATACTGGTTTTCTAATTTTTACTGTCCTCCATAAGATACCACTGATGGAAGAACATCTGAGACACTTTCTTGTAACCACTTCTTTTACAAGTATTTGAAAGGGTTTCTCCAATACACTACTCAAAGAACAATGTAAGCAGTAGTGGAGACAACAGCACATTTTTAAAAAAGCTTTACAGAAAAGTCACCTTTTTGTCCAATTTGAATGGATTGCCAAATGTGTGAAGCCTTCGTGGTTGATCAGGATCAAGTTCTCGGAGTGGAGAAGGTATTTGTTTTAGATACTCCTGGTAGTTTCCCATTTGTGCTATAGGTACACTGTGAACTTGATCTATCGTAACAGAGGAGTTAATTAATACACAGTACTGCTAATACTATGAGAATTTAGGCTATATCCATTTCATATCTCCAGTGTTCAGACTTTCATCATATACATTAACAAAACAGCTGTACAAAGCTCACCATTTTTCTTGCCTAACTGGTATTTATAACACTTTTGACTTCAGGAGACTTGCTCAAATGAATCAGTACACGTCTTGGGGATTTATCATTTTGACAGGAAATAAGCAATAGGTGTCATGCACAGATGTTAGCTTCCCAGTGTGTCCCAACTTTACAAGGAAGCAATGGATGGAAAAAACAGACTAGGAACAAATTAGAACTAAAACATTACTACAAACAAAAGATATATTAAAGCAAAGTAGTAATGCTGTGCTGCATACAGCTTTGACATAACTTTGTCCAGTTTTAGCCACCCAAAGCTTAATTGTCAAGACTAGCATTTTCCCAGAGCAAGGGTGACTTCTGACCACTGTAAATCAACAAATTCTTAAAAAACCATAGGAGCTGATTTTAACCTTGTTCTAGTTTTAGAGTTGCCAAGCCTTTGATCCAGAAAAAAAACACACAAGAAGAAACTGCAGAAAAAAATTCCTAACATGAGTTAATCCTCCTCCCTGAAGAACAACTACTCTGACAAAGTGATAACGTAATGTGAAATGTACAGATGTTAATCTGACTTAAGTAGTGGCAGCATTAATGTAGCACAAGCTTTCACTTGCATTGCCCTTCTCACTCTACTTATTTCAACATCTTAGGTTAAATGCCACAAAGCAGTGCCAGAAGACACAGGAAAAAAAGTAAGGGAATAAATTAGACTACTGAACCATTTGCTGTTGGCTCAACAGGCAAAACAATCACAGTGGCAGCACCCAGTGAGCTAGCTTACTTTTCCACTGCTCACAATCCACTTGTACGGAGAGAGATCATAATATTCAGAACTGCCCTGTGATTTTATCAGATACATCCATGAGAGTTAGGAAAAGCAGTGAACAAAGAATCTTCTGTAAAAGCCCAAGTCCCCTCATATGGACTTAAGGATAAAGCAGTGAATCAGCAATCTTCTCTGTCCTCATCATTTCTTCCTCCAGTAAGGTAAGGAAAAAGCATATAAAAAATCCACGCAGTTTAATGGCCGTATCAGACATCCAAGTTACAAAATAACTACATTATTTGCTACATTGTTTTTTAGCAATGATCATACCACAGGCAGACAAAAACTTAGCTAACCTTCATCTTGTCCTTTGAGGAACTTGCAAGTACTCTTCAGCAAATTAGATCTCATTCGTGTTAACTGATCCAAAAGATTTCTTCTGGGTATGTCATAAGCATTTCTAAATGTCTGAGGTTTCAAATCCTATGGTTCCAGTAAATGAAATTCCAATTAATGCCATGTAAGAAACAATATCTAGCATTTCAATGGAAGTATATTGAAAATAACAACATTACACACAGTGGTGCTTACCTTATTCAGCAAAGCTATTTGGAACCCAGCATACTCCTTCATATTGAAGTCTAGAGGTCTATGAGGAATTTCCCCAGTAATCCCCTGTAGCAGATGTTGAAAATCGTTCCTATGTGCCATAGACAGGTTGTGTGATCTGCTTCTGACCTTAATTCCAGTCTCTTGCGCTACCTTTTTGCCTACAGAGCCAATGACTCTATCGGACTCTATTTTGGCCTTAATTTGAAATAAATAAATAAATAAAATTGACAATATGCTCTTAAAAGGATTAGTCAGACTTATTCATTTTAAATTCCTACCTACAAGATTCAACAATGTGCTAACACACTATGACGACCATAACCAGGCTGAGTGCTTAAGGAGTGCTTAATACATAACTACTTAATGCCTACTACAGTTTTCAATATAGTGAACAGTTTTCTGCCTAGGTCTTCTGCATATTTCTCCTCTGCTGCCCATTACAGTATCTAAGCACCAATATGCATGCAATGCTTTTATTTTCATAAAATGCCATAATTTGAGTAGTAATTCTCTGCAGATCTATCTGTACTCGTATAATGTTCAGCTGTTCCTGTAGAGAACAGTCAAACTCTCACAAGACTGATTCTCCCACAACTGTAGTTGCAATCAGTCACCCAATCGTATTACCTTTTTTAAAGCTCAGTACAAACAGACATAACATTAACAAATGTGAAATATATTAAAATAACCAACTCACTGACCAGACAGACCTAGCCCCCAATATTATGTTGGATTTGTATCAAAATTAAACGTGTTCATAAATGCCAGCTTTTTGACAATACAGTGAAAAGAGCCAAAAGGAATTTAGTAACACAACTGCCAGTTTTGGTTTTGCAATTTCATATAAATTTCTAGACTACTGAAAAATTTGAATATGTATTGAGAATGCTGAGTCTTTACTGGCAGGGCCTTTCAGAAGTTACAAAAGCTTTAAGTACAATTTGCAGCACATGTCATTACATTTTAGAGTCGTCCAAGATGTCTAGGTTGAGACATCAGTTCACAGAATAGTGAGCAGTATGACTAGGATTTAACAGGATATGCTCTAGACTTTGAGGCATTTTCTTCCTCAAATATCATTTATATTCACATTTTAAGAGAAAGCTGGTCCATAAAAACTCATTAGCTAAGTTACAAGTACTTGGCACTACTGTTTCTTGAAGTTTCAAGTTTACTTTTTTTATCTTGAACACAAAGCTTAACATGCACAGTTCAAAAGTGGAGGTAGCAGGGCAGAAATGCTTCAGCTGGTGCAGGAGCCTAGTCACAGATTCGGGCACTATTCTGAACAGTCAGCAACTTCAAATGGTCACTTGTCATTTCTACATCTGTATCATTATTTGATATTCTGTTATGTCAGTTAACTTATTTACTGAACATTTTCCACTTCATGCCACAAGCCAAAGAAAGAACACTTAGATTCTGATGCATCAAGCACAAATTCCTATTTCCTGAAAAAATACTAAAACATCTTTAAAGACAATATGGGGGTTTTTTGGATAAAAGTATGTTACTCTCTGCACAAGTGAAAATGCTTCTTAAATAGAAAAAAACCTCAACCTGTACGCCCACATCTGTCTCTATATAGTTCAGTTTATAAAGTCTGTATTTAAATGTTATATTTCCCTTCAATCCAAAACACCGAAATTATTTTTTGCTAATTGCTAACGAGAAAGTATTAACTTGATCTTTCTGCTCTTTTTTTCCTACAAAGCCACTGAACTTGAGTCTTTTAAGATTATCCTGCTATTAGAATAAGTTTTTACTGCTCTTTTGCTTCAACATTACCTGCTGACTCAACTTTTTGAGATATGAAATGACACTGTAACTAAGTCCATATTCCACATTGTCAGCTATAAGGTTTGGTGCTCCCATCATTCTCACAGCTTTCTTCAAAGGCTGAAACATGGAATATATTGCATGGTCATATTTAACTTCATACATACTTCAACTAACTCTACTCATTTCAAATAAAACATGAGGTTCTTAAAGTTTGAAAATAACAAAAAAAGTACTCTCAGGGCAGCGTTTTTTGCTGTTTTAAAATAGTTCCATTTATACAGAATCAGTTAGCAAAAATATCATTTATATACAAGTCCCAGTGCATTATGAAATAAAGAAAATTTTGTAGCATTCAGGTCTCAGGCCTGAATGAAAACAGTATCATGGAAGAAGCTCAACTATTCTCTCAAATAAATACATATTCTACTTAAAATAGAGACTACTTTCATAGTGGAAAGACAACTATAAACCAGAAATTTTAACACAGTTATCTTACCCCAAGATAATAAGGAGGCATTGTCTTCAAATAGCTTTCAAATGACTGACGCCATTTCAATGTAGGCTTTGCCTTGTGTACTTTAAACAAGTCATCTAATGGTTATAAAAAAGCAAAGCAACAAAATGAAAGGTATGTCTAGATAGTATTGCATCTTTTTTCTAAAAGAAAATTGTAAAGAAACAAAGTAAAAGAAACTCTTGAAGAAATGCAAATTCCTCAATGATTAAATTAGTATCTACAAGTCAACATATATACAACTAAGCCAGACAGACACAAGATGAACGCTGCAGCCAAAACTGGAACCTGATAAATTATTAAACTGAATTGGTATTGAGACAAGATATTAAGAAAAATGGCTCTTAAGACAATGAAAGTGAGACCAAAACATATCTGAAAACGATGATTGAGTAAATCATCTTACATACTGAGTCTGAGTCATGAAGGCCACACAATTGGAGACATGTGAAACAAGTTACTGATTCTACCTTCCTCCAGGCATTATTAATACTGCTATTAATTGCAGTTACTATTTACATGACATCAATATTTCAATTACCTACCACATAAGAAAATTTGTATGAAGTGGTATTTACCTAGCAGTGGAAGCAGGACTGGGTAATTGTAAGGCATCACAAATAAATTCACACAATTCAGCGCTGTACTAGCTTTCAAGTAACCAAAAGGATGACCAAGTTCACTGTATTTTGCACTATTGCTCACATACACCTGCAATAAAACATTACATTGGATTTACACTCCAAGTATTGTGTTCTGAAATTTTACATCCTATTTTGGTTATAGATTAAAATATTTGAAAAACAGCATTCCATAAACTTCAATTCAGCATGCATTCTACTTGCCTGCCAGCAGGTCTGAGGGGATTTTCTTTCCAGAATAAACTGGGTCAATGGTGAAGGTTCTAATTCATATTTATCAAAAGGCAGTTTGTCAATGACCATTGGTTCACAGTCCGTACAGGAAAATTTCACCACAGGATGAGATGTGCGAGGTGGCTAAACAAAGTATTCCACGGTTAATAAGGCTGCACAACAATTAAAATGCATTTGTGCTATGACAACTAAAGTAATACAGCTTCTTTGAAAACACATGTATTTAAGGAACCTATTCAATATAGGATTCATTTACTGTTAATGAGTCCTAAGCAATTTATGATGTTAGCACTGTCTTATTCTGAAGGAATCTTGTTTTCTAAAGAAATAGCAATTATTTCACATAATAAGTCTAGAGCAATTTGCAACTAAGACTTCTTGCATTTACCCAAAAGCTGTACAAATAGGAGTAAGTCCTAGTGGGGACAAAATTATCAATGCTACTCTGGGATATGTCCATTTTCATTCCCTACAAAAGCAGGTGCTGTACTTCTGCATTTGCTGACTTTGCCAGGAACTTTTCCTTCTTAGCAAATTTAACTGTTACAAAATTCAAGTAATTATGAAGATCAAGGGCAGGATGAATTCAGATAAAAACAAACTTCAAAAACTCACATTTTAACTAGGCCTGAGAAGAAAGTTATTTCAATTCAAGGAATTTCAGTGTTTGGATTTTTTCCATCTTTTTATTAATCACAGGAAAAAGGCCATTGTGTCTTGCATTTCAACTGTAAGTTAACAATTTGAGATTTCTTTTGCCAAAAGAGAAAGCCGATTTTCAGTGTGATGAAAATTGGAGCTGTGCACCTTCCACTGAAGGGAGGAATGCAAGCACTTACACTTACTCTGAGCCTTCCCCCAAGGCCACTAGAATCTGAGGAAGAGCTCAATTGGGAAGCCTTCTTCCATTTACTCTATTTACAGAAAGGTAACTCACAAATAGACAGGATGAAGTAGAGAAACACAAGGTTTCTTGGACCATCTTACCACTTCACCTTGAAAGCAATTCTTTTATGTCTAAGCTCTAGGCTCTTCATTTTAGGCTAAGCCACCCAAACAAGTTATCTGTCAAGCGAGCTAGTCTTGCCTTGAATGTCTCCACCCTGAGGAAGGTGGGCTCTCCAGCTGGACACCAAACAGGAGGCCCAACCAAATGGAACAACTCTCTTCCAAGAACATGACTAATAAATAGTTGTGGTGAATTCTTGACCAAGCCACCAAAGTTATACTAGGAACAAAAAGGCGGCAAAAGAAATTGACTACTCAGACTTGAGAAGTCAAATAATCCTTTGCTGGACAGCAGAGCTATTTTTACCTCTGAGCAGTTGAAGCAGCCATTTACATGTTGATCTGCCAACATAATTATTAGCAGACTTCCATATACATTTAAGAAAGCCTTGATGGTGTCATTAGCTACAGCAGACTTAAGTTCTTGTGATAGAACTGTTAGAGACAACTCCACTGTGGATCAGGTAGCAGGCAGGAAAAGTCAAGTACTTAAATACGAACTCTTAAGCAGACAAGATATGCTACATACACACACACTGATTACAACATATGCTGTGTTTGAACACTTCTGTTATAACAGTACTGAAATACAGGTCTTGAAACACTATCAACAACTTAGGTCCCCACCACTGCATGAGGAAACTACAACTCAGAACCTTAACAAGATGTCAACAAGAATTCAGCTGGACATGACCGTGCTTTATAGTTAAGAGAGCTATACACACTACAACAAAAAAAAATCTCATCTTTTTGCCATTTGAGTAAGTCATCTTCAGGCTTTTAGAAGATTTAATTCAACAACTCCTCAACTTTGCAAGATCTATTTTATCAGTCTTGATTAAGATCTTGAGTAGCAAACCGTACAGACTCTACACAGCAAATGGAGGCAGATACACTACTGACTGTGACTACAAGGAATACACAGGATCAGCTTTCCTACAGAACAGCCTTTAAATATCCACTACATAATGACATCTTTTTTTTAATGACAACAGAAAATCTACTTTTATTCATATATGCTAGCTTGCTTGTAGCTCAGAAGAACATCCACATGCTTTAATGAATGTGGCCACAGATGCTAAAAATATCAAACCTGTACCTATGACTAAAATTACCTACTCGATCACTCCTCAACAACCTGTATTTTAAAGGACTCCATCTGTTTTCTAACCAAGAAAACAGAGAGAGAAGAGAAAATCTACAAGAAGTTCAGTGAGTATTAGTCAGAACATCTGTTTCTTATCAAAAAGCCCACAAGAATTCAATAAAAATTATCATGAAATGTAGGTAACCGTTACACAACTGCAAGATTTCTACTTTAATGATTTTAAATATAAACAAACACAAATGCATTATGCTATGCTAATGATTAGTTCTCAGACCAAAAGGCAGTGGCATACATTCTTTTGTGAAAAAGAACAAATAGATTACTTCTTAATAAATTAATTTAAAAGCCAAGGTTTTCTCAGTTTGGATAAATTGAAGGTATGACTACACTGCACAACAGCAGATGAAATTATATTCACTCGCTAGAATGAACGTAGAACCACCACAGGGATTCAAATTGTCAAGATCATGCTATCTTTTATTAATACCCTCTATGAGGCAATAGAATTCAATAGGCTTTTACCAAGTGCCACCATTTGACATGGAACAGGGTTCAAACAAACACTTACATGCAAGTACTGGGTCAAAAATCTGTTACAAGCAGTTTCCTAATTCTTCAGAATTAGGAAAAAACAAAAACCCCATCTTATTTGCTCATCAGTAATTTATAGACTTGCACTGGGGCACACTGCCTCTACATTTGCTAAAATGCAATACATATGTCAAGACTTGGAAAAAAAAATCTCAGAATAGGAAGTCCTGGGATATTCCTGCATGCACAAACCCTTTGCTTTATCTTCAGTACATACCAGTGTTGGAGAATTTTGATCTGGCCAAAACGATTCAGGAACAGGCCAATGACCTATAGGAACCCCAGTTTTAGGGTTTGGTCTGACATAGATAAGTTTGTGACAGCTGTGCCAAGGTTGGGGTCCAAAGGGTCTGGATATCTCCACCTGCCCATCTACAGAAAAAAAAGGCTTTGAGTCAAAAGAGTGTTAAAACTCAAGAACAGTATTAAATAAGTTCTGTGAAGAGTTAGAGACCTATAATCCCAGGGAAGCCCTTCCTGCAATTAATAGTATTTCTAAGAATAGCAGATAGTTGTCAGTATGCATGTCTGCAAAGACACAAACTGAGAAACCAAATACGCATTGAATGTTTACAGGATGAGAGCCCAGAAAGGCAATTATCTGGAGCCCTTCATATTAATGTTTCTTCTTCCTCCATTAACAGCTCCTTCAAATTCAAGCATTAAATAAGTGATATAAGTGACTAATACCGCTGGACTTTTTATTGCAGCGAAGTAAAATTAAAAAAAAATCTCACAAACTTCTCAGTAACATCCAAAGAGGGACCTAGCTAAGCCATTCAGAATGAGAAAGTAATGCCACACAGGTGTATTTGCTATTTTAACTCTTAACACAGCCACTTTACTACATTGAAGAAAAAAGGATAAGCCCAGGTCTTTCCATATCATATTATTTACATTTCTAGCTGGTTGAAAACTGCTTAAAACCTACAAACCCCGTTAACTATGCCTGACATGAACAAATGGACTTAAGACTACCTGAGCAGTTTGACCAAATGCAGGATGTCTGGCAGCTACAGCCAGTATTTTGAGACACCATGAAGAGTTTCAGAATTAACAGGTGGGTCCTTTTTGTAGTTAAGTCTTTCAAATTGCAATAATTTAACTTTTAACTTGACAACTACTATATTAAGTTCACTAAGTTACATTGATGACAGTCATCCCTGTTATTCGATACCACAGTGTAAAAAATTTAAAGTACCATCAATTGGTGAGGGATCTGGTCCAGCTTTTTCAAAATTTATTACCACTCCACTTTGCACTTTTTGCACCAATGACTCAAGACATTGATTCAGCATTCTTGGAGAGCACACACAATATGATCGACCTAGAACAAAACAGTCAGGGTTAAAGCTCTTCACTGTTTCTGCCCTTATTTTAACTTGAATCATTGAAAACTGTTCAACCACCACACACACATTTATGTATGGATCACTGATTTAAAGCTTCTCCTGAACATTCCCTCTCTTTTTAAGCAGGAAGACAGCCTACTGAAGCACTGACAAGTGCCTCATTGGAAATGTTTGTATTTTAGACCCTTAATGACTAACTCAAATTCTTGGTTGCATTCATAGAAAATGGGCTCCCCCTTGTGACAGATATCAACACTTAAACTGTCCACAAATTTTAGTCAAAGCACTTGCTAGTACAGCCTATATACAGTCAGAAAGCAATGGAAAAAAATCCTTTTGGAATACTTTTCAAAGGCCCTTGGTTTCCTCTCTATCACATCCTCTCTGATGCATTAGAAGCATCATCATACTTTTAAAATGTAATAAAACTCAATGCTTGAGTTTGATGTGGAATATAATTTCTAAAAAATGCAGAATTCTTTCAGAATGCAATCTGTAACAAAGAAGTATCAATTCTGAAGAATTATTATGCATTCTGAAAGGCATTTTGTGTGCTCTGGAGGGAAAAAACCTAAAACAACCCACTTCCTTACTTTGGCTTTTATAGGCCATAGTGTGACAGGAATTAACCAAAACTGTAGTGCAGAACAGACTCAATTACTACAATTTCTAATTGCAATACCAGGGTGTAATAGAAAAAAAAGTAAGTTCTCTTACAAAACATTTCTGAAGAAAGTAGATTCATTCTCCCAAGACAGGATACATTTAATTGTCTGTAGCTTTAATGCTGTAAGTGTCTTTAGTTTCATTATAACAGTCTTGAGAGTTTTTAAAAGTACTGTAAGAATCTTAGAAATCCTTACTCCATGACATGGAATCAAACAATTATTTGAACTAAACTGAATTAATTTACACTTCGGAAAGTAATGGCTTGTCAAAGGAAACAAGGGCACTTACCTCCTGTGACTTCGCACATAGGTGTGATAGCAGAGTCATCCACAGGTACCCCTGTCATCTGCTCTGATTCTGGTGCTGTAATACCAGGCAAACGAAGAACCAAAGCAAATAACCTCTGATCCCATCGAAAGGGTTCCTTAGTCAGTTCACTTCCAGGTAAAGGGGAATTGAGAGGTAAATGGAGCTGGAAAGGGATTTAAATCGGTGAATAAACAGTTCTTAAAAGAAACAAAAATTCAGGTTACATAGCAATGGCAATTCACTCTACATAAGCACACTTCTCTCTCCACACACATTTAATACCTCATTAACAAAAATGAGACAAGCTTCTAAAGGAGAGCTCAAGGCATTCAGAAGATCCTAGATGTTCTTTTTGCATCCGGACACTACACACAGATTAGTGGGAAAAAGAAAGCTTATCCAAACACTTAACTACAGAAGCCCCGAACAGATAGATTTGTAACAAGTAATTGCAAGTTTGAGAAAATGTGATGCATCCCGGGCTGATGATACCACTGTCAGCACAAGCAAAACTCTCATTTCACATGGAGCACTGCAGCAACAAAAGAGGAAAAAAAAATCCCCGAAGCAATGCTTAAGTGGTGCAAACAGTTCCATTAGCACACCAAATACAAGGGGGTTAAGCCCATATGCTGAAGCAAACTCAACATGGCCTCATTTTGTCTTATGCTGCGTTCAAAAAAAAATCCCAATTCTCAACCCTCAGCTCAGTGCTAGCAAGAAAGTACTAGTCTGCTCCAAAACTTCATGCAAATCCACACAAGCACTCATTATACATTGCCTTCATTTCTAGTTCATAGCAGCTAGAGAATTTACAAAAAGCCGTTAAAAAAGGGTTTATTTCTAAGAGATAGCTTGAAAGCACTAAAACCTGATTTCCAAAACCAGAAACCACAGTTATTTCTATTAACATAACTGCACCATCTCATACTGGGAAAAACATGAACTTCCATGTTTGAAAAGCAATCAATTTATTGATACAATCTCGAAGCTATGAACAAACATGACAAAACTATTCATAAAATGTGTCCAAGTATCAAAATACTTTGGACTTTTCAGCACACCTGATGATTCCTCCGGTATTTCTCTTTTTGCTTATGCAAGCACCGAGTACATGAAAGAACAGAACTATTTTCTCCAAATGTTTCATGTTTCAGTAGTTTGTAACTAACTGCTTGACATGCATGTCTTTCCCCTCTACACAAAGAGCCACAAAGTCTGCCTGACAATGGAACCTCAGTTAAAAGAAGTTAAAAGAATAGCCGCATTCTTAGTTAACTGCCTGGAATCCTGACTGTAAGAAGACTGAATTGCAAGCACTCTACCATCCTCACTTGGGGCTATTAAGGAAGACCATTCAAGCTTTCCTACCTAGATCTGACTGAAGATATACCATCTCCAAAGAGTATATTTGATCTGCAAAACACACTTATGTAACAGCACTGTTTTCTTTTAGGCAGCATATATACATATTTTTTACTATGGATATTTATGTAGATAAAGTATCTCATTGGATCCTGCACCAACAGTATCCTGAGTTCAGTTTACCTCAAGCTACAAATTATTTCATTGGCTCAGCTGGTTATATGGAGAGAACCCCAAAACCAAAGAGCATTGCATTATGGCCATTGCATTAGGCACATATCACTATCAGAAAAATTATCAAACTTAAGACAAAATGCAAAGCAATCATCATCAAGTCAAACGTCCTCACCTTCCTTCCTACAATTTAATTCCATTTAAGTTTAACGTCCTTTAACATTTATACTGGCAAAGTTATAGATTCAAATCACCTCATTCACAGACATTAGTAACTTGGTCTTGTCATCTCCAGTTACCTTTCTTTTTAACTGGTATTGTATTACCATAGCAACTACATACCTAGGAGAAACAAAGATGAGCCTAGAATTCTACATCTTGCATTTCATTTGCTTCCCCACACATTTTAATATGAAGGCAGGCACACATTTTTCTCTTCCTCAACAACCAGTATGAAAGATAAAGGTAGACTGAACTAATTAAGGGAAGGTTATTTACCAGCTGTGGTCTTCAACACATGACTGTACATAGACAAAAAGTGTCCTCCCAGCTTAGTACTAGAAACCAGCTGTCTTGTCTCATCACTCGTTTGCAGGAGCACATAGAAGCCCTACCATTCCCAAATACCACAATGATAATGCTACTACACAATCAGTGTGTGCCTTATGCCACTCTTCCTACCTTTAAAACAACTAAAATAATCCAGAACTACGAGGAGGTGGAAGATAAGAGTGTTCTAGAAGATCTCTCTAGTACAACATTATTGGTGAGCAGGTTTGTTTATTCTCAGTCCTTGTTTCTATCCACATTAATGCAATGATGAGAAGCAGCACAGTCTAAAATGCTGGGGGGGCAGGGGGGAAAAGGATCCTAGAGACCCTAGGATGAAAAAAAGCTAGATAAGCATTAGAACACACTGCACTTGCAGGGCAGTCTGAGAAAGACAGTAATGATCTGGCAATGGCTGCACACACAAGCTCATCCACTAGAAGGGGCACCAATAGCACTGCTCAAGCTTTAGTACCCAGGTAATAACAGGCAGCTCCATATTGGGAAATCTCATGAAAGGGTGTGAGAAGACTAGGCACTAAACAAAAATATGCCTACAGTCAACTTCTTTTTGTATTTAAAAAAAAAATCTATCAGCGAATAACCTTCCTTGCTTGCTCTTCTGGTACCCAAAAAAAGGACAAGACACATTCCAAGCAAATACAACCTTTCATCCTTAAAGGACTAAGGACAGGTAACCATTCAAGCCCAGCTGAGAACATCAGCTCTTGACAGACAAACTCTTACAGTTATCAACAGTATTATGTTTTCCCATCTTATTCCATCCAATCCTATGCAGTTATAACACACAGAAAGACAAATTTTTCTTCCAGGGGAGATAACTCAAGGAGATCCCAAAGACAAAGGTCAACTGACACACCATGTCAATATAATGATATACTTGGCCATTCCAAATCCAGCATTAGCCATCAACAATACTCACTGAGCTGCTAGTTACACACCAAAAATTCACACATCCAAAGTTCAGGAGCTCAGTGTCAAGTGCTGTGAATCCAAAAACTGCTGCTAACAGGAATAATAAGGACAAGAAAGAATAGGAACATACATTTAATGATATTTGCCACATATTTCTTGCAGAATTTGCTTAGAAAGCAGAAGTTTTAACTGGAGGAACTATGACAGAAAACATAATAGAGCATTCAGAGTTCCTGATCATTCTTGACAGTAAGCAGAACTGTGCTGTGACACTTGTCACAGTTGTTACAAGTGCAATGCAAGGTGATCAGCTCTCGGAAGGATCAATGTGACAATGCCAAACAGCTGTGGGATGAAGTCTCTCAAAAAATCAGATTCCTCCTGTACGAGTCTCTCATAACTGGAAGATCAGAAGAATTGCAACATACAGAAACCAAGCAGCATTGCTCATGCTTTTTGCTTGTATAATCATTTATCAGAAGGTACTGATATGCTAATAACTCCATTTGAGTCTTGCACAAAGTTTAATGCTACTTAGAGAGTATGTAGAGGGAGGACAAGGGAACATAGCTCAGCAGCTGTAAAACCCGAAAAGTATGTTATTCCATAATATGAAGAGGAATAAGAAATCCCTTCAAGCATTTAAACATTTGCTTAACGAAATATGAAGAAAGGGCTAACACTGAATCTGAGGGATCAGGCCGGAAGCAAAAGCCACTCCATAAGGAACCCGTAAGATGAGACCAATGAACCCATAACATGGGACTAATTAATGATGGTTTGCCAATAGCCCATCCCCTCCTCAAGTTCTGACTGGAACTAGTAAGTCCAAGGAAGAGTCCAGTCAACAAGCCACACAGAACATAGAATTGATGCTGGCACTTTTCAGTGCATTGGCATTGATGCATTAAAAAGCAGTACCAGAAGGGACAGAACTTAAAGTTTTACTGACTAGTGCAGGTAGAGAAAATTGCATAGACAATATAATTTCTGTTTTCAGCCTGAATAGCCACACCCATGAGAGAAAGCAGCACTCACTGAAGGGCAAGGCTCTATCTGCAACATCCATTTTAAAATCCACAAAGGAACAGGACATCTGAAGAATTCAGCAAGAGCTCTGAAATAGGGTTTAAGCCTGACTGCTTCGCACCATGGCAAATGACAGTGTTCCCATAGTGATAAATTGATTTCATTGGTAAGAATTCAAATGTTCATCTGAATGACAAAGCTTTGAGAAAACTTGCCTCCAGGTTCCATGCTGGCTTCACAGGCTTTCCAAAAAAACCCCAACAAAACACCAAAGCCCAACATAACTGGTTCTCTTGTACATATGTCTTAAAAGAACTAAAAATACACTGCCTCAGTCAATGTTAAGAAGTAAAAACATTGTTGTCATAGCCAGTGGGATACGATCACTTCCAACACCAACTCTGAAAAGCCTTCCCAAAGTCAAACCCAAGGAACAGAACAGACATTTGGAAGTGACTGAAAAAGCTTTGTTAGTGAACCAAAGAGGAGCAATGAACTCCCGTATCTCCAGGGTGGTGTTCCTGTACTAATTCTAGTTCATTTCTGCATGTTCAACTTGAGAGGTGACTGTAAAGGACACTCAAGGTAGACTAAGAAAAATTCTGACCAATAGGACACACACTGATAACAGCAAAAAAATCATCCCTGAAAGACACTAGCACCCTTCAATGCTTTGTTCCTCTTCTCTTTGATAGTGTTAAGAATGTTCCTACCAGTACACCTATGGCAAAAAAAAGGAAAAAAAATCATATCCTTTGCTGGGTATGAAACACATACCCAGTACACACATATGGAAAAGCATTCAAACTCGAAGTTTGTCTTGCAGAAAGGACAGTGGTCACTTTGCCTTCTGGAGGAATGGAACACCTTTACACTGGCTTATTTATAACAAAAAACCTCACATTAATTCACCAGTATTAGAGCAAATTCTGCATTTTTCAAATGTAATTTAATAATTACAAAATTCTAACATTGGGCCTGATTTGACATGACCACAACACAAACTCTGGTTGTAGCACACACTTCCCAGTCAGCACTGCCCATGAGCCAAGTCTAAATTTAGTAGATTAATGCAGTCACCAGAAAACCCTTTTTCTCAACCTAAGTGACAACATTTTAAAGACATGAATGTATGACCAAATGGTTGCCTGACTCTAGGAAAATGTCTTCTTGTGAAGACTAAGATGAAGAAGTTGTACCCACATTAAAAGGAAAAAAAAACCAAACCTGGCTGGCTATCAAAGTCCTGATTCTTGTTGTAAGAGAAAGAGCTTAACTACTAATGCAGCTTTCTTACCTAAGTCATTTTGAGTAACAAAGATGGAAGGAAATGTAACATAGTATCATAGCACTGCCTTCACCAGAAGGAACAAGACCATTATACAGTCCAGAGGTTTTTGACTGCTCAGTGCCTTGTCCAATGCAGCTTTTACCATCTCCACAACCACTGGACAACACATCCAGTATCTTTAACCCACACAGTTAAAGATTTTCTTGATATCCAATCAGAATTTCCCATGGGACAACTTGCAGCTGTTGCCTCATCTCAGCCCTGGGCACCTCCAGAAAAGACAAGGTCCCTGTCCCATTCAGCTGTTGCAAAGGGTGGTAAAGCACTCACCAGGTCTTCTCTTCTGAAGACTGAACAAACCCAGTTCTCAGCCTCTACCCAGAGGTTATTAGTTTCACCCTCTGAGCACCTTGGTGTTCCTCACTCCAGTATGTCAGTGCCAGATTTTACAAGTCATCTGACAAGAGATGCTCTTCAAGGAAGGACTTACACAGCTAAAAGATTACCCAAAACAGTATTCTGCTGCTAACAGCAGTGTATAGTCAGAAGACTCTAAAAGTGTCACACTACCATATTCTACTCAGTATTTTGCACACATTCAATCACAATTAATCTGAAAATAGCTTATTGTGTAAAAAGAAATGATGGAAGTGAGGTTTCATACAGATAACCTACTTGTCACCATGAATCCAGGAATTTCCTTTCAGTTTCTAGCTATGCTTGTTAGAAGTCTACACAATTATGTGATCATTCAACTATCTTCAAGTCAGATATATCACAAAAAAACCACTCAAATACCACTTCTCCTACAGACAAATTCTCTAAGTGCTGTAAGAATGCAATATAATACATTATTAGGGGAAATCTGAGTAACTAATGAACAGCAAAGTACAACAAGTTAATCTGTACAGTCAAATGTGGTGCAGCAAAGGCAAAAATGAATTCTCTTAAGTTTTAAAATAGACCTTTGGATATTAAGCTTTCCTCTGAAAAGAGAATGAGCTTAGGGATTTGTTGTAGCTTGTTTTGGTTGCCTTTTTTTTAACTACTGCACAGAATGGGCACTGAGCTGGCAAGACCAATCCTACCCATTGTGACCACTTCCATCTTTTTAAGGAAAGAATTCAAAACGGCCAGTAAGTTAAAACAGTTCAGTGCCTCAGCATTTGCTATACCTCTGAGTTTGCCAGATGTCTGAGTGGGTACTCCAGTATATTAAGATAGCAATTTTCAACTGCTCTACAGATTAAACTTGGAATATATTTCTTCAGTTCTAATCTTGAATTATGAAGACTACTGATTTAATTATAATCTTTCTAAGAACTCAGTGTGCGAGTAGAACACATTTCACATACTCCTAGTGGCCACAGCATTTGGGAAATCACTACTTTACCTTGGGTCTGTACAAAAAGAACTTGTATCATGACCAATTAAAGACACATATGCTTTACAGAAATCAATTTCTTCTGCTAACATATTTGAAAAGCCATGAACTCCCTAGACAGAAAGAGCAAACTCATGCTACTAAATAAATCAACAATTATACCACAGGCTTCTGTTACATGAAGTAAGCAAGAAGTTATTTGGTTTTTCATAGTGCTATTGCACAAAATTACTTGAAATTAAAATCAAGACACAAGCAAGTTTAAGCCATTAGTGAGCATTCTTCTGAGGAGCCACTTATGCTCATACTGTAAACACGATCAATGTTTAAATAATATTTAGTACATATCACTGTAACCAGAGGTTAGATCTTACCTCTTCCTGTATCCCACTGGTAGTAGTTAATTTACTTCCATCAGTAACTGTTATAATTATTGCTGGCTCCAGAAAAAAAGGATTTCGTCCCTAAGGGAAAAAAAAACAGTTTTACTTAAAAACAATGTAACAAACTCTGTTCATTCATTAGATAGCCACTGACATCCACTAACAAAACAATAGAGCTTAAGGTATTTATTCTCATGTCCAGCATAGTACAGCACAATGGGTTTCTGAACCTTTTTACAGTCAGACCATGGAAAGCTAGACACTTAGCATGTCTCTATTCAATGAATGCATACAGAAACAGCAAAAATGGTTAACATAGGACTTCAAGAATAATGCTTGCTGAAGTACTCTGACAAACTAACAGCTGTTTAGAGAAGCAACCATCTCCTCACAAGGTACTTCCGATTCCCCCTATTCCAGGGCCGATTTTGTGTGATCTAATTACTCTGTGTCCAAGTAAAGCATTTGCTTCACATATCTTGTGATCATGAGCCCTGGGTTAAGAACTACTACTCCGTGTATTAAGACTGATATAAATAGCATGCGTTCCATTCTAATAAAAGTGGTTTAACAAGCATTCAAAATCTACTTCAGAAACAAATACTTGCAAAATAGATAAACTTCCTATACATATAATTTAAGACAGAAACATATACAAGGCAAGATATTCTAGCAAAAACTTGAGGTCAGTTATTAGTGTTCCTTTATCTACTGCCAGGATTCTAGGAGCTTTCTGTGTCTTCTGAAAAAGAAATCCAAAGTATTCCATGGACACGTCAACTCCAAGCTTAAGTAACACATTTCACTCTACCTAGGGTTAACAACAGACTGATTAAAAGTCACCACAGGATTTTCTTTAGTAGGTCCTGTTCTTCTCTTGCTAATCTCAATGCCTTGTTTTTCTTTCTCAGGAAACAAAGAAAAATGTAACTAAACCTGCAGCCTAGTTCTGCTTATAAAGACAAACTACGTCATGAATGCTTGCGATTTACTCTAAAATAGAGTACATTTGGATTTTTAGATTTTAAAATGGAGAGAGAACTAACAGGTTTTAAAAGACCTTTTAAATCCATTTTTAGAACCCATTAAATATAAAAGATCATCTACTGATTTGTGCTTCAAACAGAACTATAATTTAACAATCTGAAATATATTTGGTGAAGGGTATCCAGTTTGACCACTGTGGCAGCACCACATTTATAGTGGTCAATATTTTCCCAAACATTAGTAAAAAAAGATTAAAGACTTCTTTTCAAATAGCATACCATTACTACAAAAAATATGGAAAAATTAAATTAAAACAAAGATCAATCTCTCCTATGAAACCCAAGCTTCTTCATAATTTAAACAATTACTCAAAAGGATTTAAGGACTCTCAAAACACTCAATTTTAATTAAAATAATTTCCTAAGAAAATTTAGCCTTATTTAATTCTTAACAGTTACAGTATGTTTTTCTGCCAACTAATAGCTTACCACAACTGCAAAACATCAGCTGGAAGCTAATTACATTGCAGTGAAATAATACAGAAAGCAGGGTTTGTAACTAGGTATTTTTCTCATGAATACTGACCATAAAAACACTTGAATTCTATTGCTAATAAATTATTGTAAAAATGAATTGACAACTGATAAAAATAACAGATTTAGAATGTTATAAGCAATGCTAAGTTAATATTCTGGTGCAATTTCAAATACAAGTATTTAAATTTTCATCTCTCACAACACCTTTTATCTGGATATCCTCATCATCTTGAAAAACTTTTTTTATTATTTAACTCTACTTAGTCTCAATTTTTTCCCATCTAAAGTTTAAGCCTTCAACAGTTTCATCTTAGAATGATCATGAAATTATAAGGAAGGAAACAAGAGCTGCTACACTTGAGCTCCCTACAAAACATGTCTGAAGGAGAAAATGTCTTCATCCTCAGTCTACTCCTTATAATTTCACAAGCATTCCACATATACAAAGGATAGTCACTAACATACTAAGAATCAACTTGTTTTCAGAAAGATAATTAAAATGTATCATGGAAGAATTTCAGTAAAAATGCCTATTACTGAGATTTACTACTTTTGACTAAAAATTTCCATGTCATTAATTTTTCAAGACCAACACTGACTCTTCTGACCCTGCTCCTCACCTTAGTTATACAAAGGCATTCAAAACCAGTATTAAGTCAAGTATTCCTCTAAGAAAACCGCTCCTTACTTATGTAAGCTCTCAACAGTCAGACGTCAAATTCCAGAAGACTTAGCAATTCTTTTAACTAAACAGCAGCACTTTTGTCAACAATTGGTTGAGAACTTTATTTCTATCTAATTAATCTAATTCTACAATAATCAAATTACTTTGTATTTCTCTTCCAATAGAAACAGATTTTTAGCAAAAACCACTTATCATTTACATATCTTGGAAATATCATTGTTCAACATACATAGCAACATCATTGGCTATAAATGCATAGGTAATTAATTCAGTCCAGCCCAATTATTTTGGATCTGCAGAGGAACAGTGAGTGACAGTGTACACTACCAGCTCTTTGGCAGCTTACCGGTATGCTGCAATGCACTGGGGAAAGCATCTCAGGATAATAAGGTATAAATAATAAGCCTGCTTACAACTTACTCTGATAACTAGCTAATCAGCATGAGGTTTTATTTATTTCAGAAGCAAATTCTTTACAACACACTGCTTTTCTTTCTGGAAGTTTGTAGCAGTGGTGAAAAAAGAAGCACCTATGGTCTTAATGGCTGACCACCCTGTAATAAGGTACAAGGAGGATTTTTTCATGCACCTACAATCTTCATTTTCAAGGACAGATGTGCACCAAGACAACAAAAAACCCCACAGACCTCTTTTGGAAACGAAGTTACCTAAAACTCAACATCAATACCAGGGGAAGTTCGCTTGGCTAAAAAGGAACAAGCAAGAGATTCAAAGCCTTAAAACTAACTTATTTACAGCAACACTTCCATTTGAACCACTTGACAGCTTCACGACAACTCCAAAACACAAAGGAACTCAGCTGTGTTGGCTGCCTTTTCCTTGGTTTCAGCTGAAGCAGTTTTGTGCTCAGATAACTCACAAATACAGAGCACCACTGAGCTCCACACAGTAAGAGGCATCTCATGCCATCCCAGCTTGTGTGATGCTCTCAGAGCCTCACATCAAGCCAGGAGTGTATCAAATTATCAAGACACATTATTGCCTGGTTAAGGCTCTCGCAACTAAGAATTCAGTCCCACTGGCAAGTAAGCTTAGCATTTCAGTGTGACTAATTAATACACACATTACTCTTTTCCTTCTTCCAAATGTACAGGTAAAGCAGTTCAAGAGCTATTGTGACCTTTACATATGCAAGTATACGATATTATCCATGCAGGAAGAGAAGATAAATTAAAGGCTACTGTAATCTCAAAGCACACATTTAAATATTAATTTCAGAGTCAGAAGTGTTACAAAAACTGAAGAAATGGATGTGGTAGAAATGTAACCAAAACACACGAAATCAGAGACTAAAAATGACAACAAGCAACTAATAAGAAAATAAGTTTTAGTAGTCCAGAAACTTCATGCCCAAAAAAGGTTAGAAGCTGAAAATAGACAGGAACTGAACTTAAGTGCATATTTTTTCATAGAACATATCACTAGGAACTGGAAACATGCATTTTAAGATCATGACAAATGTCTAAAAGGTACACTTTCATTTCAGTAAGTCACAAAACACTGCACACTGTATTGCACATCTATCTCCCATTATGTCATCTCAGCAAAGCCGTTTCATTTTCAGAAGTATCAGCCCTAACTCTCACTAAATTTAGACATCTGACCAGGAAATACAAAATTGCAATATCAATTTTTGAATTTGGTCTTGGGTTTTTTATAATTTAGAAGGTCAAGAGTCTCACAAATGGTCATGAGAATCTGTGAGCAACCACTGTTCTAAAACAATGGCTTAAAATGAAATCTAAAAGTCAGAATGACAAATTTTTAGCTTTAAAGCTATTTTTTAACTGATAAACAGCTTAAAAATATCAAAACACTGAGCTTAAATTTCAAACCAAAACAGATGGTCCAAATCCATCATGGTTTTCACTTTTTGTTTTTTAGAAACTTCAGTTACGCTTTAGCAAAATCATGAAATGTCTAAGACATTAACATTTATTAGATACTTTCCCCTCCATTGCTCAAAGCAGAATGACACCAGTCAAGTACACAGAGGTATTTAACAACTGTTCTGATCATCAGTTACATAAGAACTGCAGCATCTTGTGCAACTTCTTACTTGTCCCACTCACATTTTCAGCAGCTTTGACTATTTTCTATTATCCCCACAGAATTAATCAATGTAGTTGGCAAGCCCTATAGAACCAACTGTATTGTATGCTTTTGCACAATTGTTTCCCAAGTCACAAACACAGCTGAATACACTGGCACCACAACACTATTTTAGTCAATTTATACCTGGCAATTAAACACTACAAAAATCACTTTGCCTTTAATGATTTTCAAATGTATGTAGACACACCATAACCATGCATATACATGTAATGCACTACAGAACCAGGGAATGAATATGCTTTCAACTTTGATAGATCAGTATATTCTTTCCTATTACTTGATAAGAAGCAAAATGTCTTTAAATGGAAGTTTTCCCAGATGAAGCTTCTCCATCACCTAATTAATATTTAGCACAAACACACTGTGAAACTTTGATCTATCAGAACGCAAGGAAGAATATGGTGGGGACAGGCAAGTGCAAAAAGGGCAGTCCAATTCTACTACAACATTTGCTTTGACAAATCTGACTTCTCGACTTCTCACAGAATATGCCACAAGAGCACCATAATTCTGTGGCCAGATTGAAAAATACAGCACCTCTAAATTCCATCATACTGTTATCTAAGTGACTGAACCTGCATGATAAATAAATTTGCAATTGTATTTATTTACTATGACTGTTTTAGAACTGAAATTGATTCCTTGAAGTGGAAGCACCTCAGTGTCAGAGAAACTTCTGTACGTTCAGCCTGAATCAGTAAGAGCTGAAGAACACACAAATTCTGAACAGGCTTAAGATCTGACAAGATTGACTTCACACACAAAAAGTTGCCAACTCAACTGTCTTTCTGTCCATGAAGATTTCAATATGTTCCCTTGATGCTGTTGATTGTTCAATATAAAATACAGTTTTGCAGTGGTAGCAGTTCTGTCTTCGTAAGAGAAGATCAGATATTTGTCCAGCAGATGTATTTCAAGATCACTTTCAGAAGTCACAGAACAAAGTTCAACAAGAGCTATACCAACCAGTTTGGGTTTTACACAGGATAAGTGTTTGGAAATATGTTAAGATTTCAAGCCATAAAAGAAATTTTAATACAAACCAAAAATCTCCCTTGATGCCTGATTAATGACAAAGGCAACAACACCAGTCACAAACAGGAAACTTATGAAATAACCTAATGAAAGCCCCATTCCAGAAATTACACTACCTCCAAGAAAAAATGCTCAGTGTTTTTCTGAAAGGGCTGCAGTACAGCAGGATGATTCTTACTATTAGCACTAGTCCACACACACCTGCAGTATGACAAGCATCCTCTGTCATAATAGTGAAATCTTTTAGCTCTCCCTGCAGTACCCAAAATGGGAGGACTAGTGCTCTGCCTTTGGTTCATGCTCGGCAGTTGGGAATACTACCTCACCAACAGACGGCTTTCAGACAGAACACAGGAAAATTTATCACCTGTTAAAGATCATTTGAGAGATCACCTCACTACAACCAAAAGAAGAGAACTCTAAATCTTAAGGGGAAAACAACTACTATCAGAAAAGCAGGTGACAGTAGCAGGTTTTAGACAAACCCTGGTCCCAAAAACTATAAAAATCTAGCTCCTCTGTATATGTAACAATATACACACCAAGGGTGAGTAAAAAGATCACATCTCAACTAAGGGATGAGGGAAAGAAACAGATTTGAGAAATGCTTAAGGAGTCTTGACTGAGCCCAAGACAGTAACTGCACTATGAAAACATCATCTCTCAACACCACCACTGATTCTCCCAAATTACAACTCCCATGGGTTTTGCCGTAGTTGCAGCTGCATAAGAGCAACACTTATAAACTGATATTTGGCCAAAATAGCCTATCAGAGTACCTCACGTATGTAAACTTGTATTTTACTTTGTAATTGGAACACCAGCCAGCAGAGGGGGCACAAGTTAATAAAATCTATCCTCATACCAGGCGATTTGAGTAACACGATAAACCTGAGGCATGCTGTTTGCATTTTATCTCAAAATACACAGGAACAGGTTAATGCCTCCTTTCTAAAACTATCTATCTAAAACCCCTAAATGTTCTTGTATAAGTACAAACAAGAAGTAATCCATCACTGAAATATAATTTCTTAACGTATGTTTAATTCAACAGTTGGTTCATGATTTCTAGACACCATGGAAGCACATACTATCATTCCACTTCTTTTTTTTGCTGTAGACTGCCCATCTTTGGAAGGCTCAGCCACAAACATTAAACTGCATCATGGACACATTCCCTTTGCTTTGAAGCTAACCTACCCCCTCCCCTCCCCAGTATTCTATCTCAAATTTTTTTGTCTTTGGGAGAAGACCTTAAAAACAGAGTTTTAAGAAGGCCCAGTAGAATTTATCAAGGTCTGAACCCATGCTTCCATTAACACA
Source organism: Promerops cafer (assembly GCA_013398275.1). NCBI lineage: Eukaryota > Metazoa > Chordata > Aves > Passeriformes > Nectariniidae > Promerops > Promerops cafer. The sequence goes on from VZSE01011883.1 coordinate 650,652, forward strand.
GCATCTCCCTCCCCCCCACAAAAATGGAAAATGCTTTTCACGCAGTTATGATTTCTCCTGCATTCATACTCTGAAAGTGAACAAAATTGCAAGAATTTTACAGTAAGAATGGCTACCAAAAAATATCTTTCCTCCATGAAGCAAGATTACAAAACCTAAACTCAGCTGTCCTCCTCCATAGACTACAGCAAGGTTATGGCAGGCAAGATAATTTCCCACATTCTAGACAACTCTTTAGTTAACTACGTAACATACCTAAGAGTTACTACAATGCCCAAGACATGGGCTAGTCACAGTTGCTTAACTGGAATACCTATGTAGGATTACACAGCAGTTACATGCTTTCAGTTTCATTCCTTACTGGCACTACAGATTAGCAGTAGAGGAAATAATTTTTGCACTGAACAGTGCTTGTACATACCACTGTTTGGTGGTATGAAGCTTTCTGCATTTCAGACCACCAGAAACAAATTAAGTTATAGACTTAAATAAGAAGAAATTTAAAGAATAAATCAGTTAGCAAAAGGCTTTCAATTTTAACAGCAGACTTTCCCTAAGGCTGAGCCAGAGATCAAACTCCTCAGCACCTCAGTTACAGAAGCAAGGGAGAATTCTTGAAACAACCATTATGCCCATAACACAGGCTACCTAAGTTTCATGTAAGAAAAGGAAATTTAAGGTATTGAGGAAAATAAATGGGATGAAAGCAAGTCATTTGCTCCTTGGTATTTTGGACCTAAACATAATCTCCAAAAATATTTTTTTAAATAGCCATTTATGACTTCAATTGACTACTGAACATCCAAACATGTCACCTTAAACTAGCCATGTCCAGTCAAAGCCGTACAGCAAATATCAAAGATCCAGTCAGGTATCACTTCTATAATTAGAAATGCTAGAGACAAAACAGCTATCTGAATTGCACAAGAGACATCAAACCCATTTTCAAAAACAAAGTCACAGAAATGTATCTAAGCATATCAGTTGCTTGCTTTGTTAGAGCTTGCAAGTTCGTGTTCTATAGGCAATGATTTCATTGCACATCCATCATGAAATGTGCCACAAGAACATTCACTGTGCTTAGTATCATTTTCATAGATGCTCATAACTTTACACGTTTGGAGTTTCCAAGTCTGGCACTGAATGAACTGCTTAAGGACTATTTAATTGCGCAACTTCAGTTATTCTGGAACTCTCTCAAAAACTTTGTGCCAAGAACAAAACCAAAACTAACAGCAAGAAAACAAAAAAGGCAACTCATAGCAGCCTGAAAATGTTTCAATGCAAGAACAGATGACTTCGGAATACAAAATCTCCATATTGAATAATACACATGTGACAACAGAAGGCATGTGTTTAGGAAGCAGTTTAAGACACGGTTCTTGTTTAACAATAAAGGAATGATGAATACATAGTAGATTGACTAAGACATCAAGCTTAAAACCTCAAGATACTTTCATGCCTTCATGTGCCTAAATTAGAGAGGTCCCAACATTAGTAAGTTACAGAGTTTCAAAAATCACAGGTTACTATACAGGTTTGTCCTGTTTCTTTCATTTAAGAACAGATTTAAATGAGTTTTAAATATCACATTATATAAGTGATAATTTCTTGATTAACTTGTAAGTGTTCCAATTTAAATGAGGTCCCTGGTAAGTTTCAAAAACAATTCAGTCCTTCAATCTTACACGATTGACAGTTAAAAAAGTAAAACATGCATAGAACAGGGATTTTATACATAATGAATTACAGCAAGTAACTAAACAGTGACAAACCACAATGAAAAGAAGAACAAAAGGCCACTAACATTTGAAACATTTAAGTACTGATGTGACAGATATATAATCTCAGAAGGGGAACAACTTTAACTTTTTCTTAAATTAAATTATCTACTACCTAAGCAGTAAAATCAACTGCAATCACAACTTTTATCTTATTTTTAAGGTAATGGTAATTGTAATTTATAGAAAAAGATGCATCTTATCAGTTAGTTACAGCTTAATAAATGCATCACGACTGGAATCATCTGAAATTGGATAATCAGCCAATAAAGTTACAGAGTTTTCAAATTTATTTGAGTGAATATAATAAATGTGGGCTGCTAAAAATAGGTTCTACTTGAGCCTTTATAAACCTTTTCTAAGGAAAATAAAATAACACAACCCACACCAAATGTAACTTTAAAGTCAGCTTCCAAAGACTCTGACTTTAAGATGATTTTGTTATATTTCCTAAAAATATTTCTGAATGTTTTATTCCAAAAATAACTGACCTTGCCAAGCCCTGGATCAAGTCCCTAATTACAGCAGCCTTTCTGCTTCACAGCAATGACTTGACACAGTTGGTTCTGGCTCAGTCAGTGCAATTCACAGTGCTAAGCCAGGCCTCTGTTCTCCATGTGTTGGAGAAGGGTAACGAGTCCTACAGCTGCCAGCACACTAAGCAGAGGAAAAAAAACCTAACCAAAAACCACACCACAAAGGAGAGAAGACAGACTTGCATACAAAAATCTCCCCACATTTTACAGGGCTAATAATCCAGAGTACTGACAAGCAGACTAAAAGTAGCTTATTGACCTATGAACACAGAGCAATTATTCAGAATAACTTCCCAAAGACTCCCCCACAATTCCTTCCTGGAGTTTATCACCACAACAGCAGGAGCAACTTAGCTGTTTCAAACCAATTTGGAACCACTACAGTTGAGTCCAGTTTATTAATCTCACTGATCAATAACTGATTTATTTTACTACATGAAGTCACACAACTTGAAACAATGTTAGCACAACTATGAACCCATGAGAGGCCAAAAGTTCCCGAGCAGAGTTCTAGGCTGGGTATGCCTTACAGACAGATGCATACAGTCAACTTAACTTGGCATTCTGGGATTCAAAGCTGGGAGGGCAGAACTGTTGCAAGAGAGATGGCCACTTTTCACTCATTCTGTATACTGAGCATCAGGAAACACTCATGCCCTACATGAGTCCAATGACATACTCTGTATTTGTTTGATGTAGCTGGACAAAATACACACTGCAAAGTGTGTATGAATGTATGCAAAGAATTTATGAATTAACATGTTATGGCACTGCCCCTTCTAAATCAAATTTGTTTGAAGTATCTTCCTTCTGCTACTGGAACAGATTGATGAGATTGCTTTCATTGGAAAAAAAGTACTTCATGTAAGCTTGTTTCAGATTCTTTAAAAACATACTGGATTGGAACTAGCCAAGTGATTTTAAAAACACTTAAGACTTTTGCTGAACTTCGCTGTGCTGGGAGGGCTAAAGATTCCCCCTCACAACGTGCAAAACACTTCAACAGCATCTGCTGTAGCTCTCACTAGAGGGTATTCTAAAACAAAAGCTAAAAATTTCAAAGATGGCATGTTTAAATGTTATGGTCTAAAAGGTACAAGCTCAAACCAATATGCTTAGTTTCATCACACAGCAGATGAGAATGATTGTTACTAGCACTTCACATACAGATCTTTGACATCAGCGGGCATACAGGCTCATGTTAAATCCATTGCTATTCCACAGAAAACAGGAGACTGTGAAAAAGCCTCTCATATTTCTGCCATTATTACACTTACACATGTGACGTTGTTTACTACTGTCTGAAATTCTCCTATTAGGTTTTCTTGGGGAAGGGAGGCAAAAACAAAGAGACCATGAGAGCTACTCGAGAAGTGTAAATCTCTGCCTCTACCAACAGGAGAAGCAAACTGCATGCACAACTGTGCCAGCATGACAAAGCAGGAAATGCTAACCTAAACTTTGGTTCCAAATCTGGAGGCACATGCAGCAGAGGCCATTTTAGTGCAGTGCGTTATGATCCCAAAATACCAAGACAAAAGCCATACTTCAAAGGATTTTGACTTTTGAGAGAAACAAAATCCAGTAAAAACCTTCAAATGCCTCTTGGGAAAGTAAAACTGCTCAACAATTTAAAGAAAACAATGTATCACTGCAAAGGCATAATGGAGTCCATGTTGGGGAACAGTATTTCTTTCACATATGATTCTTGTGGTTTTATAAGCTCAGGAGATCCTAGACAAGCATATAAGCAAGCAGTCAGCCTAGAATGTGTGAGTTAAAGCTGTCTTGTGCCTACAAGTATGATTAGACATTATCTCCTAGGTACGCTGTTTACCTGTAGTTGCAATACTGGAGTATTTAAGCCACTATGGCAGAGCAGCCTGAACTCTACAGACCAATGCCAAGTTTTACTGTGGGAACACATCAACAATTCTGCTACTGTAGCTATAAGTGGGTCTAAACATATACTCAGAACTATAAAGTACCAGTTAACCTAGGATTGTGTTGTCTGATGATTATACATGGCATTGGAAAAAGCTTAAGTTATTTAAAAATAATGCCATCATATGCAGCATACCTTCCAACTTCCAGCTCAGAGTATTTTTAAGTTTCCAAAATATTATTTATCAGTTGAATTCCATTTGGATTTTAGTTTTTCCTCAAAATATTTTAGTTATGCTTCTGTTCATATGTGAAACACACTACAGAATAAAAGGCTTTCACCAAGACTGTACACAGCCTGGTAAGTCACCCAAAACCATGTTTTTTGTGCTAATCTAAATCCAGGCAGCATCTTATTCATCATTGTGAATGAAAAATACTTATTCTAAATCCACTTCTATTTGACACATAGTTGACTTTTCTGTTTCAGAGCAAAGTTAGCATGTGCTTTTGCTACATTAGATTTGTTTAAAAGTCAAACTCCTCTCATAGCAATAGTCATACTGCTGAAAAATGTGCAAGATATTCTACTGAGATTAAAAAACTAATAAAAAGCTTATATTAATGAAAATCACTATCTATATGCAGTATTAAAGCAATTTCACTCAAAAAATTATAAAAATACTTTGAAATATCAACTCAACCACTATGAAATCCATTCAGTTAAGTGTATTTTATCCTCTCAGACCTTATTCTATGCAATACTGCTGAAAAAACAGACTTTCATCATTTCACAAATAACAGGCATCATGAAACACACGAGATATCAATAAATCAGTTTTAGCAGTTTCAAGCATCCATCAGATTCCAGTTTTGGTAGGACTATGTTGGTCCTCTGCACATGAGTATCAAAACACCATTGATAAATATTTTACCTACCTCAGATTCAGTGCTTAGTCTTAGAAACCTTACTACAAACTGCAAGTAACTGAAGTTGATGGTTCATTTCAACCATTTGCTTACATTTTCACTCTATTGCAACAGCAGCTACATTTTTGAATGCTTTCTGTTTCCACAGAAAGATCTATCAGTATTTAACCCTTCTATCAATTATAGCAAGCTGCACATTTGCTACACTCAAAACTAGTTCATTAAATTGTGACTACTCATGTCCTGCTGAACAAGCCATAGTTACAAGACCTAAGAGTGTATTTCAAGAGGACAAAAAACCTGCCAGGCTAAAAGGCTTGGTATTCCAGACTACCTGAAATAATGGAAAGATAAACTGAAGAAAATAAGTCAATTATCTAAGTGCAAACTGGGCTAATGAAGTACAACATTTTGCATGATGTGACAGTAAACCTCTACTGAATTTGGTGTGTTTAAACTGATTTCTTCCTGGAGACATCCAAATGCTGTATTTTTTCCTAAGCCCTCCATAAAAATGCAGAAGGTGAAAAGGAGCACTATTTTTAGTGAACGCTAAAAGCTGACACCCTATTTGAAGGTTTATTCTTCTGCTACCATAATCATCACAAAGCATACTAACAGAAAAAAAACCTATTATTGGATCCAGGCAGTATAATACTGAAATTATCAATATGAAAGTGCTGCAAAAGTTAAAGGAACAGCCACCTTAAAATGTGTACTTTTCAAAATCATTTTTTCTTGACAAAAGCCTCCAAAACAATTGGATCTAGCAACACCTCAGTAAGACAAAACATTTATAAAGCCATACCACAGCATTTATATCAGAAACAGCTTATGAAAAAATTCTCCAGGCTCTTGACAATCTAAGTGTGTTGACAGCATCCTTTAAGATCTAAATGTGAGATCCTGTGATCAGCTGATCCCATGGTAACTCCATCACTTTGAGTAACTAAGCCAGTACTTATTTGCTTAAAGAGCAGTATGAGAAACACTCATAATAAAAATCCAAACATTAAAATTGCAAGAAAATATGAAGCAGATATTCCCCAACTCCAGAATGACCGTTCAGCCATCATTCTTGTTCAGAAGGTCAGCTGATGGAGAACTCTGGTCAACTTTAAAAGAAATCGAGTATAGTGAGTCACTCTGCCATTTAAACAGACAGTTGACACTCAGCAAGGGTACAAAATACACTGGTGGAGACATAACCAGACAATCCCATCAGGCTTGTATCATGTCTTGTCATTTACATGTGTAAGAAGTCTGTTTTACTATTCATTTTTGTGTAACAAGTGGATCTTGGCAAGTAACTTAGAAGTTTGTCAATACACCAAAATACAAGCATGACAGTCAAAAGATTTTCAGCCAGAGAAATTTCCCGCAGAAGATTAATTAAAGTTTGGATTTTATTACATCACATAATACCACACCTAAGATGGTCTATATGTTGCTTTTTTTTGTAAAATTATCTTCTCTTACTCTGACATACTCAGTCTTCAAATACCTACCTGCTAAATTTCAGTTAACTACTGTTTTATAGTCTTAATATTTGTAGCTGCTTTAGAAAAAAGTTATTCAGCAATTTATGTTCTTAGTGAAAACTCTTTCAAATGCAACTGAGCATTCTGGCCACTTTTCCTGGATTTTTAAGTTTCTCATACCATGTGGTTAAACACCCATTTGTCTGGGCTAAATTTTAGGTGGTAGACAAGAATAACAGGAGGATGACAGGCTATCAAGACATAGTTTTAAAGACCAATGTGAAGATGAGGACAACTGGCTGCCCTAGATCTCATTCTGCAAAGGCTGAAGGATCAGTGAAGTGTTGTGGAATTTGATTTAATTTTTTTTTTAAAAATTGCTATTTTGGTTAGAATAGACAAAATAGGAACCTTTGACTTCAGCAGCAAATTACTTGCCACTTGCAATACACCCATTTCTTTTTGCAGACACTAAAAAGAGTTAGAATTTCTATTTAGTCACCTGACAGCACATGTAAATACCTCTTCAACAGCCAGCTCCACATGTGGAACAGAGCAAAACCACACGTAAGTGATGGTAGGTTCAAGCCCAGAGAGACTTAGAACCAGAACAGATCAGAGAAAGTCATTGCTTCACAGCAGAAGGGCAGCTATTGCAGTAATGAACACTACTAGTGAGTCAAAACAACCATGACAACTCAACTGCCCACTTGAGTAGCTGAGCACAGCTGGTTCACTTAAAGCAAATTATTTGACATGGGTTTAACTGGGAATAATTATCAGCAGTAATGGGAAAGAGCAAATGTTTTGTGTATAGGCCTACAGGGGTTAAGTGTTCAAGAAAGATTCATACAGCTCCTTTAACTAAACAAAAACACTAAAAAATGGGAAAATTACACACGGATGTATGAGTACAGCAGACAGCCATGGGAAAAAAACGCATGTGTGGAACTAGCACTTTTTTTTAAGTTTCATCACTAAACAGGCATTTTAAAAGTGTTTAGGCTCACTTGATCATCTCATGGGGAAGCCATACAAAGCAGCAGGACAAATCTCCTTCACAAACAAACAAGGCATGTTATCACAAACTCTGCGTAGACTGGAAAGACAGGAGCAAGAAGGGGGACTTATGTTCACAACCACATTCCCATGTTAAATGCCAAGAGCAGTACTAAGTACTAATAATCAGATAGTGGACACAGAATTACATGAGAATAACAAACAAAAAGGGGAGATTCAAGTTAGTATGCCCCACATGAAAAGTACATGATGTACTCTGCCCAACACTTTAGTAGCATCCTTCAAGTGAAACAAATCCAGGCTTTGATCCAGCATCAGAAAGAACTCTGTATGAGTCCTAAGGCACACGTTTAACCTACAACATCTGTACTTTAGCAGTTCATACAAATGAGCATGAGAATGCTGGCCCACACCAAAAAACTCCTGTTTTAAAGGGACAGTTGAAATAGAGAGAAAAAAAGCACAGCTTCTCAAGGCTCTGATACAACAGGCAGGTTTATAAAAATACATGTATGCAGAGAAATGTTGTGGTAAACTCACTGGAAAGAAAGTGTTTTGAAAAAGTGCTCCTTCCAGTACTTTTGGACATGCCGTGTTGTTAGAAAAATGGCTCATCTCCCAAACTGTTCAGCACTGTATAGAGAAAGCAAAGTTTTCATAACCCTATCAGGGCTCACCAGCTAAGGCACCGAACACAGACTTGACAAAAAAAGGAAAAATTTGAACTGAAAAGATTGACTTGGAGGCTATATCACAGCTTAAAAACTGAGAAATGACTGAAGTTTAAGAACAAAAAAATTAAGTTGGGTACCAAACTCACTGACTGTATTTCTTCAATCTAGCTGAGCTCTGCTTCCTTTTTAAGAAGCCCCCATATCGAATATTCCATGAAGATGCGACTTTGGACAACTAGCTAATTGCTGTCTCTGGGAAGTTTGTTTTAAGATTTTTCCACCTAGTAACAGTCAACCTACCTGCCCATAGTTGTCTATGCCAGTTACTAATCTATTTAAGTTTAATAAATCAAAAGCTGTCCTTAGGGACTGGCCAAGAGTCGTAAGTCCTTCAGCTTGAAGATTTTTCAGTTCATTCATAAACGTTGCATGGTTTTCCTTCCAGCCAGCCTGCAAAGAGAAACGTGAAAAAATTTATTCTGCAGATACGAGTTTCGCTTTCCTGTTAGGCTACAAAGAGCCTTTCCTGCTGCATGCAGCTCACTACAAATGCTAAGAAAACGCCTCAGAAGTTAGTAGTACTTGATGTTGCTCCAAAAAGCCTGAAATGATGCACTTCTCTTAAACCTTAGAGCTCCCCATTTACCAAATGAGCATTTTTGCTTTGTTCCACGGGACAAAGTTGAGGACACGGGTGCCCAAACCTTAGAGCTATTTACATCATCCTCTCAGAGCCCTGCCCAGATGGAAGCCAACTGCGCTGTGAGGCGATCTCCAACAGGTTCACCGTCCTCTGTCATGTGGACCCAGCGCCCCTTTCCCCCGCGTGGTGCGTCCCCCCCCTCCCCGCAGCGGCGGGGCCAAGGAAGTGCCGTCCCCTTCCGAGTCCGGGGCTCTCCGGGCTGAAGTCGGTCCTTCCCCCGGCTCGCCCCTTCCAAGCCGAACTCTCCTTGGAGTTGCTGTCACTTCTCCCAACTTGAATAAATATCCCCCACAGTTCATTGCTGCTCGCACACACCGCACAGGGGAAAAGCGTCGGCCATGTTGATGTCAGCGCCGCCGCCGGAGCCCGTCTGTGCCGCGCTCTCCCGGACCGCCGGCAGCCGGGGCGACGCGGACGGGGGGCGGACGGGCCGGAAGGAGGCCGGGGAGGAGGAGGGGTGAGCGGGGGTTACCTTGATAGCGTAGGGAGGCTCCTCGAAAGTGACCAGCATGTACCTGTCTCCCCTGCTGGCCGGGTCCCGGGCTCGGAGCTGCGGCGCGGGGGACAAAGCAGAGGGTGAGCCGAGAGGCGGCGCCGCCGCCGGAGCCCCCCGGCTCGGCTCGGCCCGGCCCTCCCCTCCCTCCCCGCACACACACGCACTCCCTCGNCTCCTCTCGCAAGGCAGAGCCCGGTACCTTCATGAAAGTCTCTACAGCGCCTTTGGCTATGTCCAGATAGGTGGTGCCCAGATGGGTGCGCTGGTTCATGGAGGCGGACGTGTCTATCAGGAAGAGTAAGATGGGCATAGTGCGGAGGGGCCGGCGGCCGGACGGCTACATGGACAG